>JBCEWE010000733.1:0-75000 GCA_039877035.1 Silurus lanzhouensis | reverse complement strand
ATATAGCTCTGTGATGTGTATGTAGCTCTGTGATGTGTATGTAGCTCTGTGTTGTGTGTGTAGCTCTGTGTTGTGTGTGTAGCTCTGTGTTGTGTGTGTAGCTCTGTGTTCTGTACATAGCTATGTGTTGTGTGTGTAGCTCTGTGTTGTGTGTAGCTCTGTGTTCTGTACGTAGCTATGTGTTGTGTGTGTAGCTCTGTGTTCTGTATGTAGCTCTGTGTTGTTTGATGTAGCTCTTTGTTCTGTATGTAGCTCTGTGTTCTGTATGTAGCTCTGTGTTGTAGCTCTGTGATGTGTAGGTAGCTCTGTGTTGTGTATGTAGCTCTGTGTTGTGTGTGTAGCTCTGTGTTGTGTGTGTAGCTCTGTGTTCTGTACGTAGCTATGTGTTGTGTGTGTAGCTCTGTGTTGTGTGTAGCTCTGTGTTCTGTACGTAGCTATGTGTTGTGTGTGTAGCTCTGTGTTCTGTATGTAGCTCTGTGTTATTTGATGTAGCTCTGTGTTCTGTATGTAGCTCTGTGTTCTGTATGTAGCTCTGTGATGTGTAGGTAGCTCTGTGATGTGTAGGTAGCTCTGTGTTGTGTAGGTAGCTCTGTATTGTGTATGTACCTCTGGGATGTTTATATAGCTCTGTGATGTGTATGTAGCTCTGTGATGTGTATGTAGCTCTGTGTTGTGTGTGTAGCTCTGTGTTGTGTGTGTAGCTCTGTGTTCTGTATGTAGCTCTGTGTTCTGTTATGTAGCTCTGTGTTGTGTATGTATCTCTGTTTTCTGTGTGTAGCTCTGTGTTGTTTGATGTAGCTCTGTGTTGTGTATGTAGCTCTGTGTTTTGTATGTAGCTCTGGGTTCTGTATGTAGCTCTGTGTTTTGTATGTAGCTCTGTGTTCTGTTATGTAGCTCTGTGTTGTGTATGTATCTCTGTTTTATGTGTGTAGCTCTGTGTTGTTTGATGTAGCTCTGTGTTGTGTATGTAGCTCTGTGTTTTGTATGTAGCTCTGGGTTCTGTATGTAGCTCTGTGTTGTGTATGTAGCTCTGTGTTGTGTATGTAGCTCTGGGATCTGTATGTAGTTCTGTGTTGTGTATGTAGCTCTGGGTTCTGTATGTAGCTCTGTGTTGTGTATGTAGCTCTGGGTTCTGTATGTAGCTCTGTGTTGTGTATGTAGCTCTGTGTTCTGTATGTAGCTCTGTGTTCTGTATGTAGCTCTGTGTTCTGTATGTAGCTCTGTGTTCTGTGTATAGTTCTGTGTTGTTTGATGTAGCACCAGGGTCTGGAGGAACATTGTCTCATTTCACTGTGTACTGCATCATATGTATATGGTTGAAATATAAATAAAAGCTTCTTGACTCTTTATTTGACCTGACTGTCAGAACACCACACTTAAACACACAATCCCAAAGTTTCCAGCCCCTTAACATCTCCTAACTGAATCAGGAATGTCTTTTGTGAGAATTACTCAAAAGATATTCATGTTCCTAATCACTTCACTGACCATTGGTGTTCACCAGCACGTCTTGAGGTTAAAACAATGACAGGAAAATATCAAAATTTGCAAAAGTTTGAGTACAAAATCCAAGTCACTACACTGGTGATCAGGTAATAGCTCTGTCTCTCTCATCAGACAAGTGTTGGAAAATATAAACTCTGTACCAATAACACAATCACAATATTGATCACTGACCGTAAACTAGAACCAAGTACAATTATGAGCAACCTAGTGTTTAAAAGAATTGGTGGTATTTACAATCAATAGCTTGTAGAGAATCTAATTACCTCTTACCACTTGGGTTTCTGCTCATGGCTTTTTCTAGGTTTTCCCTTTAATAGTATCCAATGGATAGCTCATTAGGGATAAACCTATAGGGACAAATATGAATTCTGAAATGTATATTTGTATACTATTTGTTTCTGTAAAGCTGCGTTGGAACAATGTCCACTGTTAAAAATGCTATTCACATAAGATTGAATTAACTGGAATGTAACTAAATCCAACTAAAATTTTATTTTATTATGGATATTGAAAAGAAGAAATAGAGTAAAGAAATGTGTTGTACTGAAAAGACAAGTTTTATAGCTCAAATCACACTGCTGTCTCTTAACATTCTGCACTTTATATTTTACTCCTTAAATCGTCTCACTGAACAACTTTAAGTAACATAAAGCACATGACAATTAAATTATCTTAAATAATTAATCGCCTAATTGAAAAAAATTGGTAAAGAGAATAGATGCACGAATATTTTTCCAAAGTAGTAATATATTTTTATAACTATAGGAAAACTATTTATATATAAATGTAAGTTTTATATTATAATAAAAAAAATTAAAAAAAAAGGAAAAAACAAAAATTGTATAATGAATAAAGAATTATTTCATAAACCCCGAAAGGGTTCTTTCATCAGATTTAGTTTCACAAGTTAAATAAGCATATAAATGATTTAAATCTAGAAAATAGTGTTGTTTTATTTCACAGTAAGAAATAGTTAATATTTGTGATTACTTGCGTTGTTTTATTCTGACTATGGATTGGTCCTTTATTGTCAATTGATTAAACTATTAAATATCTAAATTATGAATCAGGCCTCAGTCCTGTGGTGTAACAGGAGCTTAAACTGACCTGTTTCCTGTAGCTGAGATAAATAAATCTGCATCAATATTAACTTACAGCTCTTTACATTTGATTTATTCATGCATTCATCTGTTTAAAACACAAAACAAAAATAAATATTTTCCTTTTCGTCCTGTTTGATTTCTGTTTTCCTCATTGCTGATAAAAGCTTATTCCATACCAGCTTATTTTTATACGTCAAAACAGGAAAGAAATAAGCAGGACTTTAATTTTTGGTTTAAATCCTGGTGTGTGTGTGTGTGTGTGTGTGTGTGTGTGTGTGTGTGTGTGTGTGTGTGTGTGTGTGTGTGTGTGTGTGTGTGTTTGAGAATCATGTTCAAGCCACAGAGAAAAAAATTGAATGCTGCAAGCCATAGTTAAACAGAAGAATAATGATTTAGTTTTCACAGCAGTTTTTTTAGTCTCATTGTATAAATAAATTGTTGAAGAATAATTTATGTGAAAAGAGTCAAATGTATTGAAAATATTTGAACTAACTGTGTCAACTCAATTTACTTTAAATGTTTGCCCTTTTTGGTTTTGGACTAAAGATCTAATGATCATTAGGTAATAAAATTAACAGGCTTTCATTTGGATTCTTGGAAAAAAGAAAAACAATAATTAAAACTAATAGAGACTGATGACAGTGAAAGCATGAGGACATGAAATGGAAATCCACAGCCACAAGAACAACAGGATGCAGCATGAACAGATGAAGCTTATAAATGAAGTCCAGCCAGAGCACAACATTTAAATCCAGATCTTTTTGCAGTTATTTACTGTAGCTTAAAAGTATTGATAGATGTGCTGAAAAAAAGATTTTTTGGAAAAAAAAACTACAGTTTTGGGTGGACAATGGACAGAAGTATTATTTTTATGTTTGCTTACTTAAGATCCAGAGTTAAATTGTTCCATTAGCATATTGGCTGCTCTTTAGCTTTGAGTCAGTGTGATTTTATTCTGAGTGAAACTGGAGCAGACTCGACGCAATGGAGTGTTCAATATATGTGTCCCCCTCACATCAATCACTGTCACCTACTAATGACTTATTCATTAAAAGCCACTAAACACACATCCTGATCAGAGGTGGCTGCTTTTAGGGATACATTTATACAGCTCTGCAGTCAGCAATCTGTACAATTAGGTTCACTATTAATCAGTTTCTCCTCTGCTGGAACTGATCCCAAGCAAGTATGTGTCTGTGTGTTAATGCAGTCTCAGTGTGTAATGCAGTGTAACTTTAGTGCATCATCAATTCATATATGTCTTTGAATTTAAACTGAAAGTGTGAATGGTCTACACTGAAAAGAACAGTATGTTCCTGTTTTATTACGAAAAATGATAAAATTCCACATCTGTCTATGACCCATTCTTGATGCATGTCAAGATGCTTGCCTTGGTCACATGTCTTACCTCCATCCACTACCTTCTTAAAGGGGCTCCGGCCGGTAACACCCAATGCATTACCGCTAAATTAAAACCCCCATCGAGCAAAATGAACAAAAAACAACACGGTGGATTCATCTTTATTATTAGATTTAAAAAATACCAGTTTTTATGCAGGTGGTATCATTTAATTTTTTTGTACTTATCCACCACACCTTAAATAATGTGTGACATTAAACTGGTCCACGGCGCAATAAAGGTCGGGGACCGCTGCCCTAACCCCTTAACCCTGACCCCTTAACCCCAACCCCTTGACCCCCTTAACCCTGACCCCTTAACCCCAACCCCTTGACCCCCTTAACCCTGACCCCTTAACCCCAACCCTCTTAATCCTGACCCCCTTAACCCTGACCCCTTAACCCTGAACCCCTAAACCCTGACCCCCTTAACATTGACCCCTTAACCCCGACAACTTAACCCTGACCCTGTTAACCCTGACACTCTTAACCTCTTTTTCTTCTTCTTCTTCTTCTTCTTCTAGCTGCTCCCATTAGGGGTCTCCACAGCGGATCATCCGTCTCCATACACCTCTGACCTCTTTTAGTCTTTATAAGAAAAGAAAAAATAAATAAATAAAAAAATGAACATGCAGTAGACACAGAATAAAACAATAAAAAACAACTGCATATGATTTTACAAAATGGCTACCTGCAAATTAGAATATTTACTATCAGATCACATTAAAATGGAAAATAATAACCTTTAATTTTTTTATAAAAATATATAGTTTTAGATTTAAATCTCAATTACACTGTGTGTTATTCTATAGTTTGGGCTTTATTGCTTTATTGTATATGATCACACCGCATAATCTGGCATTAGAAATGAATCCCACATCTGCTGGTCTTTCACCTGACTGACGCTGGTGTTTATCTAACACACAGCTCACTAACTCACTACATCATTGGGACAAAAAGGAAGCAATTGTAAATCATTTCTTTATGAATGAGCAAATGCTCTTTCAGGAACCGACAGTTGTTAATTTATCTTCATTAGTCGCTTGAGCTGGCCATCTGAAGTATGTTTATTCTGCAGCACTGATCCTGTTCCTGATGTTCAGCTGCTGAGAGACTACTAACCAGTTGACTGATGCTCTTTGCTTTATGTTGCTTCTTTGAGAACAAATTGGTTGACATGTTTTAAGATAACGTGTATGTTCTATTTAAAAGAAAGAACGTTGTTATAAAGGAATTTTGAATATCTGTTCACAGATTTTAGTTTTTATATAAATTAATCATGTATCTAATGTTAGGGTTAAGGATAGCATGTAAAGAAAAAAAATAATTTTAATGAAAAGGTTTGTCCTTTAACACATTCAGCTTTATGGGAAAATGCTGTGTGAGTCACTATAACAGTCTAACAGTGTCGGACCATCAGAACTAGTATGTCCTTCTCTGCTGGACTAAACAACATCAGATTTCCTGATGTTTTTGTTTATTTTTCTAATGAATATGAAACTATTTCCAAAAGTCTGTTCTCTCTTTTTCACAGCTTTTCTCTTGTTTGTGCTGCTTCCAGTAGTGTCTGTTTATTTTAGAGTTTTAATACAATCATATATCCACCATTACATATTGCCAGGTTCAAAGACCCTAACCCTAACCCTTAAGGCCTTAACAATTAGCAGCGCAGCACCTGTAGCATAAAAATACATGAAAATAAAACTGTACACTTTAACCAATCAGATTTGAAGTTAGCAACACAGAGGTCCTCTAGCAGGTGTAAAATAACGTCAGCATTTTCATGTCCTTTGATTGGATGGTGAAACAGCATCTGTATCAAACTGTACAAGCTCAAATATATTCATCATATTTGACCTATAAGGAAAGGTTGAAGAGGTAGACTGATTCAGGTAGGACATCACTGAAGGTCTATAGAGTGAAGAGAATGCCCCCCCCCCCCCAACCCTTTAATCTAAATGTACTTATAAAAATGTGAACTCACTCTGTTCATATGCAGAAAATTATACTATTAAAAGAAAAATCTAGATTTCAGAGCTCTTTGTGATTCTTCTTCTTCTTCTTCTTCTTCTTCTTCTTCTTTCGGCTGCTCCCATTAGGGGTCGCCACAGCGGATCATCCGTCTCCATACCACCCTGTCCTCTACATCTGCCTCTTTCACACCAACTACCTGCATGTCTTCCCTCACCACATCCATGAACCTCCTCCTTGGCCTTCCTCTTTTCCTCCTACCTGGTGGCTCCATCTTCAGCATTCTTCTACCAATATAATTCATGTCCCTTCTCTGCACATGTCCAAACTATCTCAATCTCGCCTCCCTCACCTTGTCACCAAAACATCCTACATGTGCTGTCCCTCTAATAAACTCATTTCTAATCCTGTCCATCGTCGTTACTCCCAACGAAAACCTTAACATCTTCAGCTCTGCTACCTCCAGCTCTGCCTCCTGCCTTTTACTTAATGCCACTGTCTCTAATCCATACAACATCGCAGGTCTCACCACAGTCCTATAAACTTTCCCTTTCATTCTTGCAGATACCCTACTATCACAAATCACTCCTGTCACTCTTCTCCACCCACTCCACCCTGCCTGCACTCTTTTCTTCACTTCTCTAACACACTCTCCATTACTTTGCACTGTTGACCCCAGGTACCTGAACTCCTCCACCTTCTCCACCTCTTCTCCCTGCAATCGCACCACTCCACTGCCCTTCCTCTCATTCACACACATGTACTCTGTCTTACTCCTACTGACTTTCATTCCCCTTCTCTCCAGCGCATATCTCCACCTTTCCAGGCTCTTCTCAACCTGCTCTCTACTCTCACCACAAATCACAATATCATCTGCAAACATCATAGTCCAGGGAGACTCCTGTCTGACCTCGTCCGTCAACCTGTCCATCACCACTGCAAACAGGAAAGGGCTCAGGGCCGATCCTTGATGCAGTCCAACCTTCACCCTGAACCAGTCTGTCGTACCTACTGCACACTTCACTGCCGTCACACTGTCCTCTTACATGTCCTGCACCACCCTTACATACTTCTCTGACACACCTGACTTCCTCATACAATACCACAACTCCTCTCTTGGCACTCTGTCGTACGCTTTCTCTAAATCCACAAATACACCATGCAATTCCTTCTGTCCTTCTCTATACTTCTCCATCAACATCCTCAAAGCAAATAAGGCATCTGTGGTGCTCTTCCTCGGCATAAAACCATACTGTTGCTCACAGATGGTCACCTCTTCTCTCAGCCTTGCTTCCACTACTCTTTCCCATAACTTCATGGTGTGACTGATCAACTTAATTCCCCTGTAGTTACTGCAGGTCTGCACATCTCCCTTATGCTTAAAGATCGGTACCAGCACACTCCTTTTCCATTCCTCAGGCATCCTCTCCCCTTCCAGAATCCTGTTAAACAATCTGGTTAAAAACTCCACTGCATCTCTCCTAAACATCTCCACGCCTCTACCGGTATGTCATCTGGTCCAACCAACTTTCCATTCTTCATCCTCTTAATCGCTGCTCTCACTTCCTCCTTACTAATCCTATCTACATCCTGCTTCACCAACTCCACATCCTCCAACCTTCTCTCTCTGTGATTTTCCTCATTCATCAGCTGCTCAAAATACTCCCTCCACCTTCTCAACACACTCTCCTCACTAGTCAACACATTTCCCTCTCCATCCTTTATTGCTCTAACTTGCAGTACATCCTTCCCAGCTCGGTCCCTCTGCCTGGCCAATCGGTATAACTCCTTTTCTCCTTCCTTAGTGTCCAACCTCTTAAACAGCTCCTCATATGCCTTTTCCTTGGCTTTCGCCACATCCCTTTTTACCTGCTGCCGCATCTCCTTGTACTCCTGCCTACTTTTCTCATCACTCTGTCGATCCCACTTCTGTTTTGCCAACCTCTTTCCCCTAATGCTCTCCTGCACTTCCTCATTCCACCACCACGTCTCCTTGTCTTGCTTTCTATTTCCAGATGTCACACCGAGTACTTTTCTATCTGTCTCCCTCATCACTCCTGCAGTAGTTCCCCAATCATCCGGCACCTCTTCACCACCACCAAGCCCCTGTCTGACCTCTTCCCTGAACCTCACACTACACTCTTCTCCTTCAGTTTCCACCATCTTATTCTTCTTTCAATCCTTACATTCCTCCTCTTCTTCTTCGCCTCCAAAACCATCCTACAGACCACCATCCGATGCTGTCTAGCTACACTGTCCCCCGCCAACACCTTACAGTCTCCAATCTCCTTCAGGTTGCATCTCCTGCATAGCACATAGTCCACCTGTGTGCACCTTCCTCCACTCTTATACGTCACCCTATGATCCTCCTTCTTCTTAAAATACGTGTTCACCACTGCCATTTCCATCCTTTTAGCAAAATCTACCACCATCTGCCCTTCCACATTCCTCTCCTTAAAACCATACCTACCCATCACCTCCTCGTCACCTCTGTTCCCTTCACCTACATGCCCATTAAAGTCTGCCCCAATCACCAATCGTTCTTTCCTAGGTACACCATCTACCACTTCATCTAATTCACTCCAGAATCTTTTCTTTTCCTCCATCTCACAGCCAACTTGTGGAGCATAGGCACTGATGACATTTATCATCATCCCTTCAACATCCACCTTTACGATCATCACCCTATCAGAAACTCTCTTCACCTCTACTACACTCTTACTGTACTCTTCCTTCAGAATCACCCCTACACCATTTCTCCTCCCATCCACACCATGATAAAACAGTTTAAATCCACCTCCAATGTTCCTGGCCTTACTCCCTTTCCACTTGGTCTCCTGAACACACAGCATATCTACCTTTCTCCTCTCCATCATATCAGCTCCCTCTCTCCCTTTACCCGTCATAGTACCAACATTTAAAGTACCAACCCGAACCTCTACTCTCCTACACTGCTCCTTTTCCTGCCATCTCCGTAGACGTCTTCCTCCTCTCCTTCTCCTCCTTCGGCCAACAGTAGCCCAATTTCCACCGGTACCCTGTCGGCTAACGATACCTGTGGCGGTCGTTGTTAACCCTCGACCGATCCGGTATGAAATTCTCCTTTGTGATCCGCATATTTGATTTGGCACGTTTTACGCTGGATGCCCTTCCTAACGCAACCCTCCCCATTTACCCGGGCTTGGGACCGGCACTAAGAGTGCACTGGCTTGTGCCTCCCTAATGGCTGGATTAGAGCTCATTGTGATTATTATAAACTAAACTGAATATTAGCATGTAAAGATAAAAAGTGCTACTTTCTATAACAGCAACTCAAGTATAAATTGAAATGTTCAATGATGGATGTGGAGTGATTGAAAATGTAAAACTGTTTTTAACAATGGTGTCATTCTCAAATCAGAGATTGAGGAAAGCTGAACTTTTAGTGTGTGTGTGTGTGTGTGTGTGTGTGTGTGTGTGTGTGTGTGTGTGTGTGTGTGTGTGTGTGTGTGGGTGGGTGGGCGTGTGTGTGAGTGTGTGTGTGTGTGGGTGTGTGTGTGTGTGTGTGTGTGTGTGTGTGTGTGTTAAAAAAAAAAGAGGGTTTTGCTTGTACTGCAGAAGTTTCTAGAACAGGGGTCACCAACATGGTGCCCGCGGGTCTTTTCTAAAAATAGCTGTTTCCTACATTGTTAAATCATTGTTGATAATTATTATGAGAAATCATTAACATGATCAGTGTCTTCTGGTAGCCCTTCACATTAATCGGTACCCAAGAAGTAGCTCTCAGTTTCAAAAAGGCTGGTGACCCCTGTTCTAAAAGAACTGTTCGGTCAGCCTCTGTAACGCTATACAGCTCTTCAGTTCCAGTAAAGATGACACTTCTATTGACTTACTGTACAGTATTAATAAAGTTGACATTCTCTAATAAGTGCCAATAAACCAAGATTATGTTACACAGTAACAACACCAGTCCACATGGTTCTTCCTTGATTATAAAGGAACACAGTGGAAAGAGAGAACAATAGAACCTCCTCAGTGATCTTCTTCCTATTTGACAGTAAAAATATTTGCAAAAAAGGCAAAGAATTTAGCTGAAGCTCCAACATCAGCCATGTTATTGGATAAATTGAATGCAGTACCTTTTCTTAAGATTCATCACTCGAGTGGGACCTCTATAACTGAATGCAGAATTTTCTGTTTACCTCACAAAATAAGTTCCAGACTAGAAACATTAGAAGAGAAATGATGAGATAAAGGAATGATCCTTCCACATGCACACATGTGAAAGAAAAATTAATAGCAGAAATCTAGACTAAAATCTTTTTTTTATCATTGAGACTGTGTCTAGTAACCCAGTCATTATAGTTACACAACTCAGGTCACTCTTAGTTTCGGTCTCAAGCCCGGGTAAATGTGGAGGTTTGTGTTATGAAGGTCATCCAGTGTAAAACATCTGCCAAATCAAATATGTGCAACACGAATCAGAATTTCATACCGGATCGGTCGAGGCCCGGGTTACCAACAACCACCACAGGTATCATTAACAACAGGTACCGGTGTAAATTGTGCTACTGTTGTCTGTAGGAGGAGAAGGAGAGGAGGAAGACGTCTACAGAGACATTAGGGAAAGGAGAAGTGGAGGAGAAGTGGAGGAGAGTGGAGGAGAAGTGGAGGAGAGTGGAGGTTCGGGTTGATACTTTAAATGTTGGTACTATGACTAGTAAAAGGAGAGAGGGAGCTGATATGATGGAGAAGAGAAAGGTAGGGATGTTATGTGTTCATGTGTGTTAGTTACAGAGAACTTTACATGTAAAACCTAATTTTGAATGTTGTGGAAAAAAGTTCATTTATTTCAGTAATTCAACTTAAACTGTGAAACTCGTGTATTAAATAAATTCAATGCACACAGACTGAAGTAGTTTAAGTCTTTTGTTCTTTTCATTTTGATGATTTGGCTGACATTTATCAAAAAACAATCAACTTACATCTCAACAAATTTGAAAACCTCATAAGACCAATCAAAAAAACATTTTGAGTGAATTGGTCTTCTGAAAAGTCTGTTAATTTAATGTACTCAATACTTGGTTGGGGCTCTTTTTGCGTTAATTACTGCTTCAATTGGGCGTGGCATGGAGGTGATCAGTCTGTAGCATGGAGGAGATCAGTCTTTTTCTTTCTTTTAATCTGGACTTTAAGCAACTTGGGCTATGAGCTTCTCCACCCTTTCTTCAGACTCTGGGACCTTGGTTTTCAAATGAAATACAAAACTTGCTCTTATCTGAAAAGAGGATTTTGGACCACTGGGCACTGTTGAGAAATTTAGCTGGTTCGGTTTATAATATAATGATAATAAACATAAATAAGATAATATATAATAAAATAATAATAACAGCAATAATAGTAGGGTTAATAGGGTTGGTGAGTGCAGGTGCATCATGCACTGTGCAAAATTCAGTCAGAAGTCCTGTATGGAGGTGCCAATGTGGTTAAACACCTTGGCTATGAAAAACAAAGAAAACAGAGAGACCGCATGACGTCTTGACTCATCTTGCCTAATAGGTTTCATAAAGTTCACCCATGTAATTTAGCGTAGGTCAGCTTCAGCGATCAGTAGTAGAATCTAGTATTATATAATATCATTTAGTAATATGCTTCAGATAACATATAAGATCGATTATATTAGTTTAAATCCAAGCTTAATACATATAACCATTACTCAGCATTAATATAGTATAATACTCAGCTTCGCAGAGAACTCGGTGTATAAAGAGAGTTCAGACAAAATCAATAATCATGCTTTAAAGTAAAGTTTAGCATATATAAAGTTTAGCATACATTATATAATCAAAATGCTTGTAAATGTAATACATGTTATTAAGGCAAGTAAGCAGATGCAGCTGATGGATTAGGTTAGGGATTAGAAAAACTGGCATTTTAGAAAAATAAGGGGAAAAATGTAGAGGAGCCATGAGTATGAACCGGAGGAGATATTCGAGGTGGAAAATAGAGATGCATATGAGGACCAATAGGTACTCCAGAAAACAGGCCAGTAGAAAGTAGTGACCACACACACCAGGCAAAGGGCGTCGGCCGGAGGTAAAGATAGTAAAATATAACGTAAAATAAAAATAGAAAAATAAGCAAGCAGCATGCAGGCAACATGCCTTAACTATACTCAAACAGGATATGCACATTTATTCAAAACACAATTGGAAACTTCAGTGGAAAAATCATATAAAAATATATAAAATGAGAAGAGTAACAGGTTAATGGGCACAACACATCGTCAGATAATAAAGAACGTAGGAGAATAGTTAAAAGAATTTGTATAAGAGTTCAATGTCCAAAACACACAGGAAGTGAGATGTTTCTATGACAGCATGAGCTTAAGATGCAGGCAGGATGAGAGTAAGACAGGAAATGTTATATAAAGGAGTATTATGGCATAAGAAATATATTTTAAGAAGATTTTAAGAAAAACTAAGTAAAATACGAGAGCTATGGAAAATAGGAAAAGCATTTGGAGAAAAGTGCTGGTAAAAAACTAGATGTACAGAGAGTAGTCCGAGGTGCGCTTAAGGAAAAGCGCAGCTGATTCGAGATGCGCTTGGGGAAAAGGATAGCGGAGTCTGAAGGGGAAGGACCGCGTAGGGTTATGCATATACCAACAAACAATAACGGACAGAGAGTGAGTGTGAGTGAGGGGTATATGTATGGTGGCGGGGATGAGTGGTTAACAAGTCCCAGGTGTGTGTAATTGAAGCCGTGTGCGGCAGAGAGAGCGGCAGCAGACAGCCGCCGAAGGGGGCATGGCAGGTGATTCCTGACAGTTATGTACAAATTGCACGATCAGGATTTTTTTTTTTTAAGAAAAGGTCACCATCAAGAGATGTTTGATGTACATGTAAATTAGAATCGTATGGAGGTGAATGAGGCCTCCTGGAAATGAGGGGAATTTAATTGAGAATAGGTAGAAAGTTACCAGAAAACACATGAGCAAAAGGTGGGATATGCAAAGCCCCGTAAAATGATTGGTGTATGTAAATTGTGAGGGAGGAGATATTAGACAAAATATGTAAGTTTTACAAGGCATGAGATATAAAAAGTAAAGATTGTTTATATCAAATTCGCACTCCCATGTGAAAGCTGACGGGTGCCAAAGCTGTCAGGATAGTTCTCTCCCGAGAGTTCCACAGGACGGGCCTGAACTGACTGCAATAAAGCTGATTTGCTCCTTCTCATTCATGACTGGAAGATGCCTTCATTTAGTTTGTTTGTGTATTATTTGAAACGTATTGGTAATTGATTAGTGAATAGCTAAAACTAATTTGAGTATTAAGCCACTTAATTGTTAAGTCTACTCGACATGGGGTCTGAGTTACGACAGCACCAGTCTTCCAGTCTTCAGTTCTTCTTCTCTTTAGCCTATGTAAGACGCCTCTGACGTTGTCTGTGGTTCAGGAGTGGCTTAACAAGAGGAATACGACAACTGTAGCTAAATTTATTCACACATCTGTGTGTGGTGGCTCTTGATGCCTTGACCCAGCCTCAGTCTGTTCCTTGTGAAGTTCACCCAGATTCTTGAATGGATTTTGCTTTTCGAGCCTCTCAAAGCTGCGATTCTCTCGATTGGTTGTGCATCTTTTTCTTCCAAACGTTTTTCTTCCACTCAACTTTCTGTTAACATGCTTGGATGCCGCACTCTGTGATCAGCAGCTTCTTGGGTGATGAATGTTTATGGCTTCTTCTCCTGGTAAAGGGGGTAAATGATTGTCTTCTGAGCAACGTCAGAGCATCAGTTTTTCCCATGATTGTGTCACAAACTGAGACCATTTTGAAGCCCCAGGAACCTTTGCAGGTGTTTTAAGTTGATTAGCTGATTGGCATATCACCATATTCTAATTTATTGAGAATTTGTGGTTTTTTGTTAAATGTAAGCCAAATCATCACAATTAAAAAAAAACAAAGACTTAAAGTACTTTAGTCTGTGTGCATTGAATTTATTTAAAACACCAGTTTCACAGGTTGGGTTTAATAACTGAAATTAATTAACTTTTCCATGACATTCTAATTTATTGAGATGCAACTATAGATAAATAATACAATTTCCTTAAAATGTACAATGTGTCAAAAATGTGAAGAAAAAGATGGCATTAAATATTTATCTTAAAAACACTGATCAGAATTTGTATGAAAGTATGATATTGGAAAAATAATCTGATTAGTTTAGAAAAAAATACTGGATTATTTTACCTTCATTCTAAACAGACTGACTACAGAATACATTTAAAATTAAATAAAAGAAATAAAAAAATGAGTTATTGGATAAATTAGTGGATAACTTTTTATTGTATATGTATAAATAGAATCGGACATGGTGAGAGAGGACAACTAGGAGGGTTATTGATGTGGTGAGGGAAGACATTGCAGGTGGTTGGTTTGAAAGAGATATAGATGTAGAGGACAGAGTGATATGGAGATGGATGATCCACTGAGGCGACCTCTAACCAGAGCAGTCAAAAGAAGAAGAAAAAGAAGAAGAGTATAAATAGAATCAGGAGCAGTTATGATCAGTGATCTAGCAGAACAGAACCTTCATCCCTCCAGGTTTTATTTTTAGCTCCACGTCATCACCAGCAGTTGTAAGAAAAACAGAATGATGTGAAGTGAGGGTGCGGTCTAACTCTAATAAGAATCATGCAGCTAATCAGAAAGACATCTCAGCCCTCTTAGGTGAAATTTCCATTATTTTCTACCTTCAGACTCAGATTTAGAGTAATGCAGGTGAACGAGGGGAATTCTTTACTCTCATCAGTTTTCCCTTAAAATACAACATTTAATCACAGTACATAAAAAATTATAAATCACTAATGCAGCTCTGTATCTACTTTTAAGAAAGAGAGAGAGAGAGAGAGAGAGAGAGAGAGAGAGTGAGACAGTGTGTGTGTGTGTGTGTGTGTGTGTGTGTGTGTGTCTATTTGCCCCAATATAATATTTTTATATATAATATATTAATATTATTAATAATATTAATATATTATTTTTGACATTTTACACCAATATTATTACAGCATAGTATTTCATATAATTATAATAATAATAATAATAATAATAATTATTATTATTATTATTATTATTATTATTATTACTATTGTTGTTGGTCTTATTATTATTTATTGCTGTAGTTGTCATTGTTCTGTTTATTGTAATGATAAGCAGTGCCACTGGATGGTAACACAAGCTCATATGTATGATGCACTGCATCCACAAAGCATTTTGAACGTTCTGATAATTATGCATGAAAGAATTACAATTAATAACAGTATTTATACTGCAATTAAAATTTGTATTCTGAGAATGCACTGTATCCTCTTAGCCTTCAGCACAGATTTTGGGACTCACAGCTGAAATGCCCTACCTAACTTCAACTGTTAACAGGTCCTGATTAAAGTGGGCTACATACACAATTTAAACATCTTTAAAAAAAGGCGAAACTCTGAGCTTTACAGTCCATTATTCAAAGTTCAAAGTTGATATTGCTCAAAAAGATAATAATTTATAGATAATGAAGTACTGTAAAAAAAAATCCTGAATGTATTATTATTTTTTTCTTCATATATAAATACATTAAATCAGTTCTGGAGAAATCCAGAAAAGTACTGGGTTGAAAGCCACATTTCTCATGGGTTTATATTTGTGATACACATGAGATTCCTACAAACATTTATCTGAGACTGTGTCTGATCCTTTTCTCCTCCCCTGTTTGAGAGACACCTGCTAAACTCAGGTGTTCATTCATACTCCATTCATACAATCTGCATAGAAATGACCTGCTGACCAGTAAAGGCTTTTGTTCTACATGTTTGGATATTGAGTTAACATTTAACATTTCCATGTAGCCAGACAAGCTCGTGTTTTACAGTCATGACCATTCATATAGATGAGCCATTCCAATCTCAACAATACGCACACACACACACACACACACACACACACACACACACACACACACACACACACACACACACACCTACTTTTCAAGCATTTCTCTTATAAAAACAAACAGGCAATAAAATCGTATAAAACTATAAAGGGAGATTTACTGTAACTTACAGTTGCAGATCTCCAAGTCTCTGTTGTTACTCCGCCCCCAAAAATATTTTCCACATCGCTGCTTTTATTTTTATTTTTTTTGCAAATCTCCAATAAAACAACTTTTTTAAATGTCAATTTTTTTCCTTGATTTCTTTTTTTTGTAAACAAAGTCCAGTTAGCACACGCTATAAACAGCTGTTTGTGTTGAGAGCTGCATCACTTCCTGGTTCCTCACTGCACGTGCTGCTTCGGCCACTAAGAGTTTATAAACAGTAATAAAACTAAGACTCACACACGTGGGGAATAAAATCCTCCCATATATCATTACAATCCTGCACTTATTGGCTACATTTTCCATCAGTCATTTTGTTTCCATAATGTTACTGGCTGGAAATAAAAGGTTTGAAATTAAAGGAGCTGCAGAAAAAAATGACGACAAATGCAGAGAAAGTGGAGACTCAACCAAAAATTTCGCCCCTTTTACTTTTTATTTTATTTAGCTTTTTTTATTTTGTGGTCGCAAGCGTTTTGTAACACTATATTTTACCAGCCATATTTGTTTTTTTACCAGCAAGATATTGTTTTTATGCGAAAGTTATTCTGAAATATATTAACACAAACACCAGCCGAAGCTCTGTGACGTAAGAATAAACATCTAAATTTCAACACTATTGTTTGTTTGGAGCAGAATTTCTTTACAGCATGTTGTTCAGTGGACCCTTATCTTTCCTAATAAACCAGGATTAGCAGCAGTGGATGTGTTTGTGACTCATTATTACAATAATAATGTAAGTAGTGCAGTTTTTTTATGCATGTTGTTGTTGAGGCTTAGAGCTTTAAAATGATGTATAGTAAGTCATGGTTACACTTCTCCCTTTTTATTTCATCTATTGCTAAACATTAACACCTGTGCAGTAGGAACGACAGACTGGTTTCAAGGTGGAGGTGGAACTGCATCAAGGATCGGCTCTGAGCCCTTTCCTGTTTGCATTGGTGATGGACAGGTTGAGGGACGAGGTCAGACATGAGTCTCCGTGGACTATGATGTTTGCAGATGATATTGTGATTTATGGTGAGAGTAGTGAGCAGGTGGAGAAGAGCCTGGAGAGGTGGAGGTACACGCTGGAGAGAAGGGGAATGAAAGTCAGTAGGAGTAAGACAGAATACATGTGTGTGAATGAGAGGGAGGGCAGTGGAGTGGTGCGGTTGCAGGGAGAAGAGGTGGAGAAGGTGGAGGAGTTCAGGTACCTGGGGTCAACAGTGCAGAGTAATGGAGAGTGAGTTAGAGAAGTGAAGAAAAGAGTGCAGGCAGGGTGGAGTGGGTGGAGAAGAGTGATAGCAGGAGTGATTTGTGATAGAAGAGTATCTGTGAGAGTGAAAGGGAAAGTTTATAGGACTGTGGTGAGAACTGAGATGTTGTATGGATTAGAAACAGTGGCATTGAGTAAAAGACAGGAGGTGGAGCTAGAGGTAGCAGAGCTGAAGATGTTGAGATGTTCGTTGGGAGTGATGATGATGGACAGGATCAGAAATGAGTTTATTAGAGGGACAGCGCATGTAGGACGTTTTGGAGACAAGGTGAGGGAGGTGAGATTGAGATGGTTTGGACATGTGCAGAAGAGGGACATGGGGTATATCAGTAGGAGAACGCTGAGGATGGAGACACCAGAAAGGAGGAAAAGAGGAAGACCAAGGAGGAGGTTTTTGGATGTGGTAAGGGAAGACATGCAGGTAGTTGGTGTGAAAGAGGCAGATGTAGATGACAGGGGGGTATAGAGACAGATGATCCGCTGTGGCGCCCCCTAATGGGAGAAGCCAAAAGAAGAAGAAGAAGTAGAAGCTAAACATTAACACCTGAGAACACTGGGATATTGTCACGCTGGTACGGCGCTGACGACTAAGAGGTTTTAACACATTATAATCACCAACACTTTTATTTCAGACATGATTTGTTTTGATAATACAAATTAATGTTATAATGTGATTCTGTTAATAAGATGCACTAATAAATTCAGTTGTTTCAAAAATTATAATTTAATTTATTTTATTTTATGGACATTGTCTCAATGCAGCTATAGAGAAATACAGATTTAGGATAGAAATTTTAAATGAATTAATATTTCTAAATGTACATGCTACACACAGAAACCTGGTGCTCAGGTGTAGGTGATTATAATGTTATAAATATTGTTATAATGTAGTCCGTTTAACACATTCTGCAGTGTATATAATATAGTATATATAATAGTCTAGAATAATTTCTGATAATAAAAATTCTGAATTAACATTTAATAATATATGTATGTTATTATTATTATCTTATTAGCTCATTATCTGTGTAAAGCTGCTTTGAGACAATGTTCATTGTTAAAAGTGCAATACAAATAAAAAAAATAATTGAATTGAATAGAATTATTATTATTATTATTATTATTATTATTATTATTATTATTATTATTATTATTATTAGTTCAGTGTGCTTTAGTTCGATTTTGAATCGATTCTCTTCTGGTAAAGTAGGATTCTGACTTTTGTATATCTGCTTGATTCTAGTTTGTTATCTGCATTGCTACATTGTATAGCATTATTTATTCTAAAGTGTTGATTCTAGAGTGTTGGTCTTTGCTTACTAGTTCTCTCAGGTGATTAATGAAGGGTAGTTTCAGTCTCACTTGAGGTGTGAATTGTGGGCAGGACTTCTCCACTACAGACACTAGTAGCGGTTGAAGGTAACTCTTTCAAGGTCCAGTAACGTTTAGTGTCATTATTAGTACAGATCTTGTTTGTTTGCTTTATTGTTATTCAAAAAGTATATATTGATCTCAAATTGGGAGATCAGTCATGTGTTTTAAACCCATCTCTGGAGTCTCCTCTTACAGACACAGATGTTCTCATCCACAGAACAGGTGTCACATTGCCAGTAACCTCATCTATCCTCCTCTGTTGTCTCAATCTCAAACAGTGGTGGTAGGTGGACTCTGGAATCACCAGTCTGCTGTAAGGAAAGCTGACTTTATCACAGGCTTGGCTTCACACTACACCTTCAACTTTCTGAGACCTGGCTATCTCCACAGAACACTGCTACACCAGCTGCTCTGTCTTCTGCCTATGCTTTCTCTCACTCACCAGAAGAAACCGGTAGAGGTGGTGGTACGGGTTTACGTCTGCTAAATGGCACAAATGTAAATGTAATAATAATAATAATAATAATTATTATTATTATTAATATTATTATTAATATTGCTGTTGTTTTTGTTATTATTCTTGTTTTTACTCATCCATTTTTTCAAAGATTTTTTAAATATTCTTTATATAATGTAAATTGTTCTGAAATTGTGAACATCACATTATTTTCTGTTTATAATTAATTTTTTTTTTTATTATTTATTTATTTATTTTTATTATTATTTTATATGTTTTTATTCTACCTGTTCCTTTTATAACTCTATAGTGTTTATATTGTTATTATAGTTATATTACAGTATTTTATGTGTCTGTATGTTTGGTACTTTGGCAATACGAATGTCCATTTTCATCATGCAATAAAGCAAACTTTAAATCTTGAGAGAGAGAAAGAGAGAGAGAGAGAGAGAGAGAGAGAGAGAGAGAGAGAGAGAGAGAGAAGGATATATGGAGGGAGGAAGAGAGCGAGAGAGAGGGAGGGATATGTGGAGAAAGAAGAAAGAGGGAGGAAGGAAAGGATAGAGGGAGAGGGAGATAAAGAGGGAGGGATATATGGAGCAAGAAAGAGGGAGGAAGGTAAGAATAGAGGGAGAGAGAGGGAGGGAGGGAGAGAGAGAGAGAGGAAGGGATGTAGGAAGGGAGGAAAGGAGAAAGAGTGCGAGAGAGAGGGAGGGATATATGGAGGGGGAAAGAGGGAGGAAGGAAAGGATAGAGGGAGGGAGAAAGAGAGCGAGAGAGAGGGAGGGATATATGGAGGGGGAAAGAGGGAGGAAGGAAAGGATAGAGGGAGGGAGAAAGAGAGCGAGAGAGAGGGAGGGATATATGGAGGGAGGGAGGGAGAGGGAGGGAGGAAAGGATAGAGGGAGAGAAAGGGAGGGAGGGAGAGGGAGGGATATATAGAGGGAGAGAGAGAAAGGGAGGAAAGGTTAGAGGGAGGGAGAAAGAGAGCGAGAGAGAGAGGGAGGGAGGGAGGAAAGGATAGATAGAGGTAGAGAGGGAGGGAGAGCGAGAGGGAGGGATAGAGGGAGGCGGGCCTCGTGCGTGCACGAGCTCTTGACTGTACGCTCGTGCACACTGTAGCCGCTCTCAGACAGCGCGAGCTCATCCTCCATCCTCATTCTTCTCGCGCGCGCTGTGATTCTAACGTTTCAGTGTTTTATACCAGGAAAGCGGAACGGATGTGAGATCATCATCTTCCTCATCTTCATCTTAAAGGAAGTAAAAATCCGCAGGAAAGGAACCCGTGTGTGTGTTTGTGTGTGTGTTCGGGCGGTGAAGATTCACGCGCTGTTTCCCTCTGCATGCGCTCCGGGTGCTGGTCTGGGACTTTCTACTACTACTACTACTACTACTACTACACACACACACACATACACACACACACACACGCCGGACTAAGCAGCGGACCGTGTGTCATCTTTCCACAGAGATTCACAGTAAGTTTATGTAGATGTTTTAAGCTGTGATAGAGATGCGACCTGCATATGTGTGCGCGCGCGCGTGTGTGTGGGAGAGAGAGAGAAGCGTCACAGAGCATCTGTGAGATGATGTTTCTCACCTTACACAAGTTCATGGTGTTCTCCTGCACGGTTTGTGAAGCTCGGATTTGCTCTTACCTGCACCTCTGGAGTGTGTGTGTGTGTGTGTGTGTGTGTGTGTGTGTGTGTGTGTGTGTGTGTGTGTGTGTGGGATGGAAGTGAACGTGAGTGTCTGTAGGTCTGCAGAGGTTCATCTGGTGGTTTTCTATGCAGTTTGTTTTGTTTAGAGGCTGTTTTAAGTTCAATTCTGGAAAAATTACTTGGATTTATTTTACGTTTTTGTACATAAAAACAATCTTTAAACTATATTTGACTCATGTTTGTAAATCTGGTGCTTTAGAGCAGGTTATTTTCCAGATAATTGTGTTTAACAAATGAGATAAAAAGTCAGTGTGACCTCAGTCAAATCTCCTGATATTTAGAAATTAATATATTAGAGAAATAGTAATTATATTTCATTTTTAATTCTATTTGTGTTGTTTTCTGGTATTGTTGATAAATAATCTTTAAACCTTTTAGACATATTATTATTGACTCTGAGAGATGGAGCTGTTCTGTTTGTCACTGTGGGTATTCAGGGTTTAGTTTTTGAGTGTTTCTGTACTTCTATACTTCATGCTGACTGGTTGCTATGCAACACTGATTTCCTGAAGATCATCACTGAGTCTCATCTTCTTCCTTGGTTCTGATGTCACCATTCTACTTTTTCTCTCAGTTTACTTATTGCACACTGATAAAGAGTAGAGATTTTTTATTAGATTTAATTGTGTTTTGTTCTGAATGATTATTAATGATTATACTGTAAAACAAAGTAGAATCTCAGGAGGATCGTTACTGATCAGTGCTTCAGTGAAACGTCTTAAGTTTGCAAATGTTGATGACTTTAAAGTGCTCTTCCTTTTCCAGTTCCTCAGTTTCTCTATTGATCAGACAGTTAAAGTGAAAGAAAAGCACTTTCTCCACTGAGGGCTGTTTAAATATGCAGCAGCTCTTATCTTTATTCCTTCTGATACATTTATGGTTGGTAACAATACAACTGCTGTTAATAGAGATTCAGTTCCAGTCTGAATCATTCTTCAGCAGTCAAATTCTAATAGCAGATTATTAACCTTAACCCTAAAATTAACCCTAACCCAACCCTTAACGCTAACCCCACCCCTAACCCTAATGCTAATCCAACCCCTAAACCCTAACCCAAAACCTAAACCCTAAAGTTAACCCTAACTAGATGTGATTTTAAATCAAACTGTTATTAGGGTTAGGGTTAAGGTTAAGGGTTAGGGTTAGTGGTTAAGGTTAAGGTTAAGGTGGGTTTTTTTTTATTCTAGAACTTGGATATACCTATGCATTGATTGTGATTTAACAGATGTGTAAGCTGCCCATGCCACACGCACTCATGCACCCCATACCATCAGAGATGCAGGCTTCTGAACTGAGCGCTGAGAACAACTTGGGTTGTCCTGGTCCTCTTTAGTCCGGATGACATGGCGTCTCAGTTTTCCAAAAATAACTTCAAATTTTGATTCGTCTGACCACAGAACAGTTTTCCATTCTCTAAATCTTTGGATGATATGATGCACTGTAGATGATGAGAACTTCAAACTCTTTGCAATGTGTCTCTGAGAAGCTCCTTTCTGATGTTGCTCCACTATTTCTCACTGCAGCATTGGGGGAACTGGTGATCCTCTGCCCATCTTGACTTCTGAGAGACACTGCCACTCTGAGAGGCTCTTTTTATACACAATCATGTGGCCAATTGATCTAATAAGTTGCAAATTGCTCCTCCAGCTGTTCCTTATATGTACTTTTAACTTTTCCGGCCTCTTATTGCTACCTGTCCCAACTTTTTTGGAATGTGTAGCTCTCATGAAATCCAAAATGAGACAATATTAAAAAAGAATGTGAAAATGTCTCACTTTCAACATTTGATATGTTTCTATATTCTATTGTTAATAAAATATAAATTATTGCATATTATTC
Organism: Silurus lanzhouensis; assembly: GCA_039877035.1. Classification (NCBI taxonomy): domain Eukaryota; kingdom Metazoa; phylum Chordata; class Actinopteri; order Siluriformes; family Siluridae; genus Silurus; species Silurus lanzhouensis. The sequence goes on along the minus strand of JBCEWE010000733.1, from coordinate 52,247 downwards.
ACAATTTGTACAGTGTCCCAACTTTTTTGGAATTCGGGTTTGTATATGTGTGTGTGTGTGTGCGTGTGTGTGTATGTGTGTGTGTATGTATGTATATGTGTGTCTGTGTGTGTATGTGTGTTTGTGTGAGTATGTATATGTGTGTGTCTGTGTGTTTGATTGTGTGTATGTGTGTGTATGTGTGTATGTGTCTGTGTGTTTGTGTGTGTCTGTGTGTGTATGTGTATGTTTAAGTGTGTGTATGTGTATGTATGTGTGTGTGTGTGTTTGTGTGTGTGTGTGTCTGTGTGTTTGATTGTGTGTGTATATGTATGTATGTGTGTTTGTGTGTCTGTGTGTTTGTTTGTGTGTATGTGTGTGTGTATGTGTATGTTTAAGTGTGTGTATGTGTATGTATAAGTGTGTATGTGTGTGTATGTGTGTGTGTGTGTGTGTGTGTGTCTGTGTGTTTGATTGTGTGTGTATATGTATGTCTGTGTGTTTGTGTGTGTCTGTGTGTTTGTTTGTGTGTATGTGTGTGTATGTGTATGTTTAAGTGTGTGTATGTGTATGTATAAGTGTGCGGGTGTGTGTGTGTGTGTATGTGTGTGTCTGTGTGTTTGTTTGTGTATGTATAAGTGTATATGTGTGTGTCTTTGTGTTTGTTTGTGTATGTATAAGTGTGTGGATGTGTGTGTTTGTTTGTGTGTGTATGTATGTATGTATATGTGTGTGTCTGTGTGTATGTATAGGTGTGTGTCTGTGTGTTTGGTTGTGTGTGTATGTATGTATGTGTGTGTGTGTATGTGTGTATGTATATGTGTGTTTGTTTGTGTGTGTATGTCTATGTATAAGTGTGTGGATGTGTGTGTTTGAGGAAGGTGTTTAATTTGATCTCTGCTGTTGTCTCAGTATTAGTTGTGATATTAAATGCTGAAGGTGTGAAGATTCTTTGTTCAGCTCTAATCTCACATGAGGACCTCAACTTTCTCTTTCAGCACGTGTGTATGACGTGTCTAACACACGCTCTCGATGTTTTTAGTATCTTTTCATGTGGACAGAGATGCGACTCGAGGTGATTTTATTGAGTCCTGATTCTGTACAGATTCCTCACATTATGCTGAAATGATCATGATATAAAGAGGAAACAGAACTGAGTGCTGTTCGTCATGAAACTGAGAGTAAAATCTGCTCAGAATTTTTTTATAAAGAAAGAAAATTAGGAAAAGTCAGAAATTTGTTAAAAAGATAAAACATGAATAAAGTCAGACATATTTTATGTATTAAACATTTTGAAGCCCTGCCTTGCTCTCAATTCAACCCATGAACATACGTTTCAAAATAATATACCAGTAAACTGAACAGATTACACTGGAGCTCAGTTTTTTGTGAATGCGTTGCATCATTGTATCTTCATGCTCAACATCTCGTGATGGTGAATCGCCTCAGGCTTGTTCTAGTCAACTTCCTCCTGAATTCAAACCGCAGGTTTTCAGTTCCAGCTCGGGGACACAGAGGTGATGTCCAGCAGCTGATTCTGAAACCTGATCAGCTTGAGATTCCAGTAAATCTTTCAGCTCTGAATATCTAATTCTCTGTCTTTCAACCATCACCATCATCATAATCATCATCACCATCATCATAATCACTGCATGGGGTAAACTACTGAAATCTCTTTAAATCTTTATTTTGTTACATATTTAATTACATTTTCAACAATTCTAATTTTTTTTATTTTAAAACAGACTTTAATTTGAATAGAAAATTAATCAGGATTTAAGGATTTATAAACAGGATTCTTGGGAAAGTTCAGTTTTCTTTATTTCCTTTTTGTAATTTATTTTCAGGTTTTTGATTTGAGGTTTTTGAACTCTTTGTGAAGCTTTATTTTACATATTTTTGATAATCTTTCTGTCCTGTTTATTTAAAAAAAGAAGCAGATTGTTTATAAACTCTAAATAATGAATATAATAATGAATTTCCTCTGAATGAGGCATGTGGAAAAAGTTTTGTTTTATAATTTGTTTTGGTGTAGGGGCCAATATTTTTAAGTTGAATGTATTTCAATAATTGTTTTTTAATAATGAGATGAACAAATATTATAATATTAATCATTCTGATTTAAAATTAATTGAGTTTTGTTGGATCTTTATAATCAGATATATATTTATTCCAAATTGTCCATTTATTATATAATTATGTAGAATATAATGTCTGCAGTTTGTACATGATTATTTATTTGGTTTTGCATTGGCAGAACTATTAATATTTATATAAAATAATTGTGTTAACAGCAGTTAAAAGCAGAGAGAGCATTAGATAATAAATGATTGGTAATCCAGAAGCAGTGAGTGTGTGATTGTGATGCTGTGGATTGAATGACTTAAAAGCAAATAAACGATAAAAAAGATAAAACACTGTGTTTTCCTGAAAGCTGTGAGTCAGAGGCCCACTGAGGCCAGTTTACAGCGACCGAGCAAACCATTATTACTCAACACGCTTTTTGTGAAAACTGAAGCCACAGGAATCCCAACGGAGCAAAGCGTTGATCATCAGCATCCTGGAGAATTCAGAGCAACGGTATTCGTCCTGCCAGCGGTAACCATAGCAACCTGTTTACTGAGAACCAGCAGTCAGAATTGTGGGACAAATAGGCGATGGCCTATAAATATATAAATATTAATATTATATTATATATAGACACGCAATTTAACAATAATACAGAGTGAGAATAATCGAATATTTATCATAAATTCATTACTTCTGTTCAAATAATGATTTTCTCACCTTCATGTAATTTGTTTATAAAATCTTATTCATAAATAATTAACATCCAATGATGTAATATCTAATAAAGATAAAATATTAATCTTAATGTGTTCCTGCTTGAGTGAAGGGGTGTGTGTGTGTGTGTGTGTGTGTGTGTGTGTGTCGCAGCACAGTGAATTGTGTGTGTGTGTGTGTGTGTGTGTGTGTGTGTGTGTGTGTGTGTGTGTGTGTGTGTGTGTGTGTGTCGCAGCACAGTGAAGTGTGTATGTGTCTGTGTGTGTGTGTGTGTGTGTGTGTGTGTGTGTGTGTGTGTGTGTGTGTGTGTGTGTGTGTGTGTGAATGTGTGTGTCACAGCACAGTGAAATGTGTATATGTGTGTGCGTGTGTGTGTGTGTGTGTGACTGTGTGTGTGACTGTGTGTGTGTGTTTGATTATGATTGTGTGTGTGTGTGTGTGTGTGTGTGTGTGTGTGTTATTGTGTGTGTATGATTGTGATTGTGTGTGTGTGTGTGTGTGTGTGTGTGATTGCGTGTGTGTTATTTTGTGTGTGTGTGTGTGTGTGTGTATGATTGCGTGTGTGTTATTGTGTGTGTATGATTGTGATTGTGTGTGTGTGTGTGTGTGTGTGTGTGTGTGTGTGTGTGTGTGTGGTGTGTGATTGGTGTGTGTGTTTTTTGTGTGTGTGTGTGTGTGTGTGTGTGTGTGTGTGTGTGTGTGTGTGTGTGTGTGAAATGAAGTGATTATGGGTGAAAGTAAATGAGGGCATGAAAGTACAGCAGTGAAAGTAAAGGAGTGAAATGAAGGAGTGAAATGAAAGCTTGATCTCCTCAGTCACATGCAGTCATCAGTCATTTCTCAGCAGCGTAATGCCTGCAGTTATTGTAAAAACATGAACATTTATAGATTTGTGAATGTATGTAAAATGATAAATCATGGGAAATAATAATAATCATAATCAGTGTGTCAGCAGCAGTATTTCTGCCAGTGGATGAAAAATAAATAGCAGTTTACAGAAGTTTTTCCTGAGCGTCTGCTACAGTATTAGAGTTTGATGATGAAATATTTCAGTGCTTTTTCTCTGCACTTATCCATTGTGAGTGTCGTGTTGCCTGAAACCCTTTTCACCTGATTCAGTCACTCAGCTGCTGAAAGAAAACGTCACAGGTTTGGGTTTTTTGAAAGATAAGAGAGACTTTAATCGCTCTGAGATTCGGCATATCATGAAAGAAGCCCAGGACACAAGCAAACAGATAACAGTGATATTTTCAGTTCTTTGTGTTTAGCTTTGCTCACGGTTCGGCTTCTCCTCCCCACGGCCTCACTTTTCTCTGCATCTTAGTCAGTGAAAGGGTCTGAAAAGCAGAAAGTAATTCTCGGTTTGGGTGAAAAAGAAAACGTGTTTCAGCAGTTTCGTTTATTCTCTTAAAATGTATTCATTCATTTAATTTATTTAACTAATAAAAATTCATACATGTTTAATAATACTAAAAATACATTTTGTTTGTTAGAATGCTCTTTAACAAGAATGAACAAGATTTACTGAATTTCTCTGAATGGTACCAAACCCTGACCTCTTCATTACTCAATCACTGCTCTGTTATTTGGAGCTGTTTCACCTCTGAAAGACAAAAGCTGCTTGTTTCTGTGGAGCAATCTTCAGACAGTTTGATCTTTTCTGATCTGATTAGTCCAGGGATTTGTGTTAGGCTGGTATTGTGTGTAATGTGACTGCATTACATTGTTAGTCTGAACTTCAGGTTGGTGATCATCTGAATGATTATTTATAATGAAATCTGTTCAAAAACAAATAGACCAAAATGGAACTAACGAGTTAACCAGTCAAGAATTCATCTTTATAAACAGATTTTCGTGTTTCTTTCAGAACTTTGTAGCTTTTTAATTCCTGTAATTGTTGTTTTGAAAACTGAAAATTATTTATTGGATTAAATTCAGTAAAATGTATGTTGTATTGATTTGTTTAAAGCTGCTTTGTGACAGTGTTTACTGTTAAAAGTGCTATACAAATAAAATTGAGTTAAAAACAATTAGAACAGAATAGCTTTGTTGCTTTTATTACAGTATCTTCTTCTTTTTTCGGCTGATCCTATTAGGGGGCGCCACAGCGGATCATCCGTCTCCATACCCCCCTGTCCTCTACATCTGCCTTTTCCACACCAACTACCTGCATGTCTTCCCTCACCACATCCATGAACCTCCTCCTTGGCTTTCCGCTTTTCCTCCTTCCTGGTGTCTCCATCCTCAGCATTCTTCTACCAATAAAATTCATGTCCCTCCTCTTCACATGTCCAAACCATCTCAATCTCACCTCCCTCACCTTGTCTCCAAAACGTCCTACATGCGCTGTCCCTCTAATAAACTCATTTCTAATCTTGTCCATCCTCGTCAATCCCAACGAACATCTCAACATCTTCAGCTCTGCTACCTCCAGCTCCACCTCCTGTCTTTTACTCAATGCCACTGTCTCTAATCCATACAACATCTCAGGTCTCACCACAGTCCTATAAACTTTCCCTTTCATTCTTGCAGATACCCTACTATCACAAATCACTCCTGTCACTCTTCTCCACCCACTCCACCCTGCCTGCACTCTTTTCTTCACTTCTCTAACACACTCTCCATTACTTTGCACTGTGGACCCCAGGTACCTGAACTCTTCTCCCTGCAACCACACCCCTCCACTGCCCTCCCTCTCATTCACACAAATGTACTCTGTCTTACTCCTACTGACTTTCATTCCTCTTCTCTCCAGCATGTACCTCCACCTCTCCAGGCTCTTCTCAACCTGCTCACTACTCTCACCACAAATCACAATATCATCCGCAAACATCATAGTCCACGGAGACTCCTGTCTGACCTCGTCCGTCAACCTGTCCATCACCACTGCAAACAGGAAAGGGCTCAGGGCCGATTCTTGATGCAAACCAACCTTCACCCTGAACCAGTCTGTCGTTCCTACTGCACACTTCACTGCTGTCACACTGTCCTCATACATGTCCTGCACCACCCTCACATACTTCTCTGACACACCAGACTTCCTCATACAATACCACAAATCCACAAATACACAATGCAATTCCTTCTGTCCTTCTCTATACTTCTCCATCAACATTCTCAAAGCAAATAAGGCATCTGTGGTGCTCTTCCTCGGCATAAAACCATACTGCTGCTCACAGATGGTCACCTCTTCTCTCAGCCTGGCTTCCACTTCTCTTTCCCCTAACTTCATGGTGTGTCTGATCAACTTAATTCCCCTGTAGTTACTGCAGGTCTGCACATCTACCTTAATCTTAAAGATCGGTACCAGCACACTCCTTCTCCATTCCTCAGGCACCTTCTCACCTTCCAGAATCTTGTTAAACAATCTGGTTAAAAACTCCACTGCATCTCTCCTAAACATCTCCATGCTTTTACAGGTATGTCATCTGGTCCAACCGACTTTCCACTCTTCATCCTCTTAATCGCTGCTCTCACTTCCTCCTTACTAATCCTATCTACATCCTGCTTCACATCTCCACATAATCCAACCTTCTCTCTCTCTCTGATTTTCCTCATTCATCAGCTGCTCGAAATACTCCCTCCATCTTCTCAACACACTCTCCTCACTATTCAACACATTTCCATCTCCATCCTTTATTGCTCTAACTTGCAGCACATCCTTCCCAGCTCGGTCCCTCTGCCTGGCCAATTGGTACAAATCCTTTTCTCCTTCCTTAGTGTCCAACTTCTCCTGCAGCTCCTCATATGCCTTTTCCTTGGCTTTCGCCACATCCCTCTTTACCTGCTGCTGCATCTCCTTGTTCTCCTGCCTACTTTTCCTATCACTCTGTCGATCCCACTTCTGTTTTGCCAACCTCTTTCTCCTTCTGCTCTCCTGCACTTCCTCATTCCACCACCACGTCTCCTTGTTTACCTTTCTATTTCCAGATGTCACACCAAGTACTTTTCTAGCTGCCACTCTCATCACTCCTGAGTAGTTTCCCAATCATCCAGCACCTCTTCACCACCACCGAGCCCCTGTCTGACCTTTTCCCTGAACCTCACACTACACTCCTGCAGTTTCCACAATCTTATTCTTCTTTCAGTCCTTACTCTCCCCCTCTTCTTCTTCGCCTTCAAAACCATCCTACAGACCACCATCCGATGCTGTCTAGCTACACTGTCCCCTGCCAACACCTTACAGTCTCCAATCTCCTTTAGGTTGCATCTCCTACATAGAACATAGTCCACCCGTGTGCACCTTCCTCCACTCTTATACGTCACCCTGTGATCCTCCTTCTTCTTAAAATGTGTTAACCACTGCCATTCCATCCTTTTAGCAAAAACATTTATTACAGTATATATGATGTAAATCCAAAGAATAAACATCTGAATTCTTTGGATTTACATCATATATACTGTAATAAAATATAATTTTTTCTAATAATATGTATTAAATTATTTCCAGAAGTCTATGCTCTACTTGTCTTAGCATTTCTCTCGAATGCGCTGCTTTAAATAGCAACATTCTATGTTAGCGTTTCTATCCAATCAGATTTCAACGTCACATCACATGTTGTTTGGGTCAAAGGAACCTGCCTTCAGAATCAGCACTTTGGGTGTCTGTATCTTAAAGTTCATGCTGCTTGAAACTGTTTGCATTATCCAATCAGATTTTAAGTTGGCGACTTTGAGGCCATCTAGCAATCATACAATCACATCTGCCTTTTCACGTCGTTTGATTGGATGTCAGAGGGCATCACTAGTCAGAGCTCACAAACTGCATCTGTAGCAAACTTTACAATCTCAAAGCTATTTTATTTGGATTTAATATCTGGTTTTTATATTTCACAAAGACTGACGAAGGAGAAAAACATGATTTGGACACACTTACAAGGACATTAACAAGACAGATATTTAAAAAAAAAGCTGGAAAAGGTGAGGAAAGGTCACCAAAACAGTTCAAAACAGTTGTGTTTTTTCATGAGCCATTTATTTTTTTGTGTTTACAAAATACAATTTGGCTTTATTTCAAATCCCCAGGAAAATCATAATGCACAGAAACATGATTTAGTGATGACGTTCATTCTGACTCTATGAGATCCTGTGTGTGATGCAGCGCTCTGATCTACTGCATGTCTCTATTATAATGATGCTTTCTGTAAACCTGGAATGCACAACCTGATTTTAACACACACACACACACACACACACACACACACACACACACACACACACACATACGACAAGTTTACTGCCAATCATTAACAAATAATTTTTTTTATTGTCATTTCTACTTTACACAGTGGTACACAGTACACAGTAAAAACGAGACAATGTTCCTCCGGGAACCCTGGTGCTACACTAAACAACAACATAAAGCTACAACACAACACAAGCTACATAAAGTCCATCGAGTGCAACCTGGTGCAAACAGTGCAGACAAAAAACAGTACAGACAGACAACACAAGACAAGACACAAAACTAAGACAGCGCCGACCAATAAACCTACTGTATACTTGGTTATACAGTACTGTAAACTGTAAAAACTATACCCGGGAGTGAATATAAGAACACAAGTAGTGCAAAAATACAGCAGCAGTCAAGATGTGCAAAGACAGTATGTAAACACTGTAGTATCATATAACAAAGTCTTCTTCTTCTTCTTTCGGCTGCTCCCATTAGGGGTCGCCACAGCGGATCATCCGTCTCCATACCACCCTGTCCTCTACATCTGCCTCTTTTACACCAACTACCTGCATGTCTTCCCTCACCACATCCATTAACCTCCTTCTTGGCCTTCCTCTTTTCCTCCTACCTGGTGGCTCCATCCTCAGCATTCTTCTACCAATATAATTCATGTCCCTCCTCTGCACATGTCCAAACCATCTCAATCTCGCCTCCCTCACCTTGTCACCAAAACATCCTACATGCGCTGTCCCTCTAATAAACTCATTTCTAATATTATCCATCCTCGTCACTCCCAACGAAAACCTCAACATCTTCAGCTCTGCTACCTCCAGCTCCACCTCCTGTCTTTTACTCAGTGCCACTGTCTCTAAACCATACAACATCGCAGGTCTCACCACAGTCCTATAAACTTTCCCTTTCAATTTTGCAGATACCCTACTATCACAAATCACTCCTGTCACTCTTCTCCACCCACTCCACCCTGCCTGTGCTCTTTTCTTCACTTCTCTAACACACTCTCCATTACTTTGCACTGTTGACCCCAGGTACCTGAATTCCTCCACCTTCTGAAGCTCTTCTCCCTGCAACCGCACCACTCCACTGCCCTTCCTCTCATTCACACACATGTATTCTGTCTTATTCCTACTGAGTTTCATTCCCCTTCTCTCCAGCGCATATCTCCACCTCTCCAGGCTCTTCTCAACCTGCTCCCTACTCTCACAACAAATCACAATATCATCCGCAAACATCATAGTCCAGGGAGACTCCTGTCTGACCTCGTCCGTCAACCTGTCCATCACCACTGCAAACAGGAAAGGGCTCAGGGCCGATCCTTGATGCAGTCCAACCTTCACTCTAAACCAGTCTGTCGTACCTACTGCACACTTCACTGCCGTCACACTGTCCTCATACATGTCCTGCACCACCCTCACATACTTCTCTGACACACCTGACTTCCTCATACAATACCACAACTCCTCTCTTGGCATCCTGTCGTACGCCTTCTCTAAATCCACAAATCCACAATGCAATTCCTTCTGTCCTTCTCTATACTTCTCCATCAACATTCTCAAAGCAAATAAGGCATCTGTGGTGCTCTTCCTTGGCATGAAACCATACTGTTGCTCACAGATGGTCACCTCTTCTCTCAGCCTGGCTTCCACTACTCTTTCCCATAACTTCATGGTGTGACTGATCAACTTAATACCCCTGTAGTTACTGCAGGTCTGCACATCTCCTTTATGCTTAAAGATCGGTACCAGCACACTTCTTCTCCATTCCTTAGGCATCTTCTCACCTTCCAAAATCCTGTTAAACAATCTGGTCAAAAACTCCACTGCCATCTCTCCTAAACATCTCCACGCATCTACCGGTATGTCATCTGGTCCAACCGACTTTCCACTCTTCATCCTCTTAATCGCTGCTCTCACTTCCTCCTTACTAATCCTATCTACATCCTGCTTCACCAACTACACATCATCCAACCTTCTCTCTCTCTGATTTTCCTCATTCATCAGCTGCTCAAAATACTCCCTCCACCTTCTCAACACACTCTCCTCACTAGTCAACACATTTCCCTCTCCATCCTTTACTGCTCTAACTTGCAGTACATCCTTTCCAGCTCGGTCCCTCTGCCTGGCCAATCGGTACAAATCCTTTTCTCCTTCCTTAGTGTCCAACCTCTCATACAGCTCCTCATATGCCTTTTCCTTGGCTTTCGCCACATCCCTCTTAACCTGCTGCCGCATCTCCTTGTTCTCCTGCCTACTTTTCTCATCACTCTGTCTATCCCACTTCTGTTTCTCCAACCTCTTTCTCCTTATGCTCTCCTGCACTTCCTCATTCCACCACCACATCTCCTTGTCTTCCTTTCTATTTCCAGATGTCACACCAAGTACTTTTCTAGCTGCCTACCTCATCACTCCTGCAGTAGTTGCCCAATCATCCAACACCTCCTTAACACCACTGAGCCTCTCTCTGACCTCTTCCCTGAACCTCACACTACACTCTTCCTCCTTCAGTTTCCACCATCTTATTCTTCTTTCAGTCCTCACTCTCCTCCTCTTCTTCTTCGCCTCCAAAACCATCCTACAGACCACCATCCTATGCTGTCTAGCTACACTGTCCCCCGCCAACACCTTACAGTCTCCAATCTCCTTCAGGTTGCATCTCCTGCATAGCACATAGTCCACCTGTGTGCACCTTCCTCCACTCTTATACGTCACCCTATGATCCTCCCTCTTCTTAAAATAAGTGTTCACCACTGCCATTTCCATCCTTTTAGCAAAATCTACCACCATCTGCCCTTCCACATTCCTCTCCTTAAAACCATACCTACCCATCACCTCCTCGTCACCTCTGTTCCCTTCACCTACATGCCCATTAAAGTCCGCCCCAATCACCAACCGTTCTTTCCTAGGTTCACCATCTACCACTTCATCTAATTCACTCCAGAATCTTTCCTTCTCCTCCATCTCACAGCCAACTTGTGGAGCATAGGCACTGATAACATTTATCATCATCCCTTCAACTTCCACCTTCACGATCATCACCCTATCAGAAACTCTCTTCACCTCCACTACACTCTTACTGTACTCTTCCTTCAGAATCACCCCTACACCATTTCTCTTTCCATCCACACCATGATAGAACAGTTTAAATCCACCTCCAATGTTCCTGGCCTTACTCCCTTTCCACTTGGTCTCCTGAACACACAGCATATCTACTTTTCTCCTCTCCATCATATCAGCTCCCTCTCTCCCTTTCCCCGTCATAGTACCAACATTTAAAGTACCAACCCGAACCTCCACTCTCCTACACTGCTCCTTTCCCTGCCGTCTCTGTAGACGTCTTCCTCCTCTCCTTTTCCTCCTTCGGCCAACAGTAGCCCAATTTCCACCGGTACCCTGTCGGCTAACAATACCTGTGGCGGTTAACCCGGGCCTCGACCAATCCGGTATGAAATTCTCATTTGTGATCCGCATATTTGATTTGGCACATGTTTTACGCTGGATGCCCTTCCTAACGCAACCCTCCCCATTTACCCGGGCTTGGGACCGGCACTAAGAATGCACTGGCTTGTGCCTCCCTAATGGCTGCGTTGTAGTATCATATAACAAAGTCAAAGGTGCAAAAAAAGCATGTAAACAATATAATAGTAGAAGGTGCAAAAGACGGCATGTAAACAGTAAATACAGTGAAAGGTGCAAAAAACAGCAGATAAACAGTGTAGTACAGTCAAATATAAATAATAAATAGATGAAGGTGGAATGGATTGAGATGAGTGATGAGTGTGTGTTAAGTGTTAAGTCCAGGTTGTACAGTTTGATAACACACATTTGAGTGTGTGTGTGTGTGTGTGTGTGTGTGTGTGTGTGTGTGTGTGTGTGTGTGTGTGTGTGCATGTGTGTGTGTGTGTGTGTGAGAGAGAGAGTTCCCTTTCAGTTCTGTGTATTAAGGAGCCTGATGGCTTGCGTAAAAAAAAAAAGCTGGATGTGACGGCCCGAATGCTTTGGAACCGCTTCCCTGATGGCAGGAGGGTGAAGGGGTGTGTGACGGGTGTGTGTGATTGTCCACAATGCTGTTTGCTTTGCGGATGCAGCGTGCGGTGTATATGTCCATGATAGAGGGGAGAGAGACTCCGATGATCTTCTCAGCTCTCCTCACTATCCTCTGTAGGGTCTTGCGGTCCGAGACGGTGTAGTTCCCAAACCAGGCAGTGATGCAGCTGCTCAAGATGCTTTTAATGGTCCCTCTGTAGAACATGGTTAGGATGGGGGGAGGGAGATGAGCTTTCCTCAGCCTTCTCAGGAAGTAGAGACGCTGCTGGGCTTTCTTGGTGATGGAGCTGGTGTTGAGTGACCAGGTGAGGTTATCCGCCAGATGAACACCAAGGAATTTGGTGCTCTTGACGATGTCCACTGAGGATCTATCAATAATCAGTGGAGATTGGTCGCTCTGTGTTCTCCTGAAGTCCACAACCATCTCTTTCGTTTTGTCGACGTTCAGAGACAGGTTGTTTGCTCCACACCAGGCTGTTAACCGTTGCACCTCCTTTCTGTATGCTGACTCGTCGTTCTTGCTGATTAGACCCACCACGGTTGTGTCATCAGCAAACTTGATGATATGATTCGAGCTGTGCATTGCTACTCAGTCGTGAGTCAGCAGAGTGAACAGCAGTGGGCTGAGCACACAGCCCTGGGAGGCCCCAGTGCTCAGTGTGGTGGTGCTGGAGATGCTGTTCCCGATCCGTACTGGCTGAGGTCTCTCAGTCAGGAAGTCCAGGATCCAGTTACAAAGGGAGGTGTTCAGGCCCAGTAGGCTCAACGTCTCAATCAGGTGCTGAGGGATGATTGTGTTGAATGTTTGGACGATACGCAAACTGCATGGGGTCCAGGGAGGGTGGGATTGATGTGCCTCATGACGGGCCTCTCGAAGCACTTCATCACGATGGGAGTGAGCAGGATTGAGGCAGGATATGGTAGACTTCTTCGCCACAGGAACGATGGTCGTTGTCTTGAAGCACGTGGGAACAACGTAACTGCTCAGGGAGATGTTGAAGATGTCAGTGAAGACATCTGCTAGCTGTTGTGCACATTCCCTGAGCACTCTGCCAGGAATGTTGTCAGGTCCAGCAGACTTCCGTGGGTTAACTCTGCAAAGAATTTTCCTCACTTCAGCTGTGGTTAGACAGAGCACCTGGTCAGTGGGAGGAGGGGTGGTCTTCCTCTCCTCAAACCGGGCGTAGAAGTCATTCAGCACATCTGGGAGGGAGGCGTCACGGTCACAAGCAGGTGATGTCTTGTAATTCGTGATCGCCTGGATGCCCTGCCACATGCTGGAAGTGGTAGTGGATTTTCTTTGCGTGTTGGTGCTTCGCCTCTCTGATGGCACGGGAGAGTTTGGCCCTTGCTGTTCTTAAGGCCATGTTGTCCCCTGTTCTGAAAGCAGAGTCTCTTTGTTTCAGCAGCACACGCACATTTGCGGTCATCCACAGCTTCTGGTTGGAGCGTGTAGTGATTGTCTTGGAGATGGTCACATGGAGGTCAGTAAATGTCAGTAGGTGGTTAGTGAAGGTAAGAAGGTGGTTAATGGAGGTCAGTAAAGGTCAGTAGATGGTTAGTAAAGGTCAGTAGGTGGTCAGTGATGGTCAGTGTATTGATTGAGCTGATAGAAAGTTCACACTCTTCGCACTCATTTAATTGATATAGTGATAAAGGCTCTCAGTGTGAGCAGAGTTAAAACACTCGAGCTTTGAATGGAAACCTTCAGGTCCCAGCAGCTGAGGAACTTGGCAGCATTTTTGTGGCATGATTGTAAAGTTTGTTAAAGGCCTGAGACTGAAATTCACAAGCCAGTTTTCAAGCTAGAACTTCTTTGTGAATTAACTTCATGATCAGACTTAAATTTCTCACATTTTCCCACCTGCTGCTTTTTTTAAGGAAACTCTTGTGGATTATTTTTACTTTTTTGACAGTGACACTTTAACTTCCTGTTTAACCTTGTACAGTTCCGACGATTGCATTTCAGCCATTAATGACTTGTGGCTGAATGTTCTCCTCCAGAGCGGAGTGTCTTAGAACCTGGTGAAATTCTCTGTGTGTTTGCTGTCAGTCATTTAACCTCAGAAAACAAACAGAAGGCAGAGACGTTGGCTGTGAGAGGAATAATAAGTGTATGCCAGACGATCTGCTGAATATTTGGACCTCAGGAATATTTTAAAACGTACTTGTTGTTTTCTGGTGGTCTTTAAACTTTCAAGTAAATATATTTATGCATCTGCAAAAGTCTGGAGATATTGAGCTGAATTATTCACAACAAGCAGGTTACTGACACTTTATCTTTCTTTAAAAGAAACAGACATCACTTCTCTTTTTCCACAGACTGAGCTGAACCCGAACAGAGGTACTGATTTATTAGTACGTGTCATGTGACTGTTTCACGTGGTATAATAGCAGTTATTTGTTATTTTGATAAGTGAATTAAAGCGACTACATCAGTGGTACTGAATTTGCACTTCATTTTTCTGCTGATATTCCTCTGGTGCTCAAATCACATCTCCTCACGGCTCGACAAATCCTGACTACTTACTCCCGACCTCGAGTTCATCACTTTTTGGAGCAAAGTGTGTGTACATTAAGTGTGTGTGTGTGTGTGTGTGTGTGTGCACATGAGTAAAAATAAGTAAAATTCTGAATTTATTTCTCAGTGTTTGTGGACATGTAAAATAAAAACATTATTATTATTTATTTGTATTTGCTTATTTGTAATAAACAATACATTTATTTGCAATGTTTAAAATACATTTATTTCCTTTTATAATAAATGAAATATTTATTTTTTATTCTTTAAGAAATGCACTTTAGTAAAATGTTACACATTATTCATAATCACACACTCCAGTGCTCATGTTAGTTCTCACTCTCCAGTGTTCTGTAGTGTTTAAAGACTATAATCACACTCTTGATGTCACCCAAATCAGGATGAGTTCCCCTTTTGAGTCTGGTTCCTCTCAAGGTTTCTTCCTCATTACATCTAAGGGAGTTTTTCCTTCACCACAGTCTCCATGGTGCTCATCAGAGATAAACACACACCATTCACCTTCACTGTTACATTCTGTAAAGCTGCTTTGAGACGATGTCTGATGTGAAAAGCGCAATAGAAATAAACTTCACTTGACTTGACTATTACAGAATTTCTAAACATCATAATCTAAATCTGAATAAATAGATATATTATTTATTAAACAATTAAATTAATTAATTAAATACATATAATTATTAGAAATATATAAATAGAATTATTAGAATCTATGAGTGTGACGGGGAAATGATTCCGTGTGTTGGCTTTAATTTCTGAGTTTCAGCTCTTTCTGCAATAAAGCACTTCTGTTCAGCCTAAAGCTCTGGGGAAATAAAAACCTTGCGCCATTAATCACCCAGAAAAGCCTGACACACCTCCTGCGACAGGTGTGTCTCTGTTCAGTCTATTCATTTGGCAAAACCCCAAGAGTTTACATTCTTCAGCTTCCTGTTTGCAGATTTACAATGCAGCAATCTTCATGCTAATCGCTTAGCGCTGTTATTATTTACTTTTTTTCACTGGCTTATGACTAAAACCCTGATAACCTGATAGAATCAAAGTGTTCTGCTTTTGTTAATAAACGTCTTTATTCAGAAAAATGAATTAATACCGGCCTTGAAATTAAGTGGAAGAATTGAGAGTGAAGTGTGAAGCTGTGCTGCACCCTGATGTTTTTGCTTCACTGTGAGAAATTAAAATAATAAAAATCTATATTTTATTTATTTTTAAACATTAACATGTGTCTAATTTATCTGTTTGACATTTTAAAAAGTTAAATGAAAATTAACTAAAATAAAACTCAGAAATAAAAAAGACAAATTTAATGAGTTCAAAAGGAATGTTAATGTTTATATTATAATAAAATATATTTTTAATTTTAGAGCTGAGAACTTATTTCACTCCTTCAGTAAACCATAAATAACATAAATCTGGAGAACTGTGTATCAGGATCAGAAAAACAGCTCTGAATTTTTTAGTTAAAGTTGAAGGTAAATCACACGATCCTGCAGAGTGGATTAGTAAAGCTATAATGTTGATGCTAATCATAATTATTTAAATAAAAGTATAAAATGCAACAATCAGACATTTTATTTTGTTAATTATTAATTGGTATTTTCGGAAACAATTATATTTAATTTTACAATAAATAAATAAATAATACAAATATGTATGGAAGCATAGTGGTGAAGTGTGTGTAAAGTGTGTAAGGTGTTTAGGTGTGTAAAGTGCTTAGATGTGTAAAGTGTGTAAGGTGTTCAGGTGTTTAGGTGTGAAAAGTGTGTAAGGTGTTAAGGTGTATAAAGTGTTTAACTGTGGAAAAAGTGTGTATGGTGTTATGGTGTGTAAGGTGTTCAGGTCTGTAAGGTGTTTAGGTGTATAAGGTGTGTAAGGTGTTTAGGTGTGTAAGGTGTTCAGGTCTGTAAGGTGTTTAGGTGTATAAGGTGTATAAGGTGTTTAGGTGTGTAAGGTGTTCAGGTGTTTAGGTGTGAAAAGTGTTTAGGTGGGAAAAGTGATTAGGTGTGTAAAGTGTGTAAGGTGTTTAGGTGTATAAGGTGTGTAAGGTGTTCAGGTGTTTAGTTGTGTAAAGTGTGTAAGGTGTTTAGTTGTGTAAGGTGTTTAGGTGTGTTGAGTTTGTAAGGTGTTTAGGTGTTTAGTTGTGTAACGTGTGTAAGGTGTTTAGATGTGTAAGGTGTTCAGGTGTTTAGTTGTGTAAAGTGTGTAAGGTGTTCAGGTGTGTAGAGTGTGTAAGGTGTTCAGGTGTGTAAGGTGTTCAGATGTTTAGGTGTGAAAAGTAATTAGGTGTGTAAAGAGTGTAAGGTGTTTAGTTGTGCAAGTTGTTTAGGTGTGTAAAGTCTGTAAGATGCTTAGGTGTGTAAGGTGTTCAGGTGTTTAGTTGTGTAAAGTGTGTAAGGTGTGTAGGTGTGTTAAGTGTGCAAGGTGTTTAGGTGTGTAAGGTGTTCAGGTGTTTAGTTGTGTAAAGTGTGTAAGGTGTTGAGGTGTGTAGAGTGTGTGAGGTGTTTAGGTGTGTAGAGTGTATAAGGTGTTTAGGTGTGTACGGTGTTCAGGTGTTTAGTTGTGTAAAGTGTGTAAGGTGTTTAGGTGTGTATAGTGTGTAAGGTGTTTAGGTGTGTAGAGTGTATAAGGTGTGTAAGGTGTGAAGGTGTTTAGTTGTGTAAAGTGTGTAAGGTGTTGAGGTGTGTAGAGTGTGTAAGGTGTTTAGTTGTGTAAAGTGTGTAAGGTGTTTAGGTGTGTAGAGTGTATAAGGTGTTTAGGTGTGTAAGGTGTTCAGGTGTTTAGTTGTGTAAAGTGTGTAAGGTGTTTAGGTGTGTATAGTGTGTAAGGTGTTTAGGTGTGTAGAGTGTATAAGGTGTTTAGGTGTGTAGAGTGTATAAGGTGTGTAAGGTGTTCAGGTGTTTAGTTGTGTAAAGTGTGTAAGGTGTTTAGGTGTGTATAGTGTGTAAGGTGTTTAGGTGTGTAGAGTGTATAGGGTGTGTAAGGTGTGAAGGTGTTTAGTTGTGTGAAGTGTGCAAGGTGTTTAGGTGTGAAGAGTGTAGAAGGTGTGTAAGGTGTGAAGGTGTTTAGTTGTGTGAAGTGTGTAAGGTGTTTAGGTGTGAAGAGTGTATAAGGTGTGTAAGGTGTGAAGGTGTTTAGGTGTGTATAGTGTGTATAGTGTGTAAGGTGTTTAGTTGTGTAAAGTGTGTAAGGTGTTTAGTTGTGTAAAGTGTGTAAGGTGTTTAGGTGTGTAGAGTGTATAAGGTGTGTAAGGTGTGAAGGTGTTTAGTTGTGTGAAGTGTGTAAGGTGTTTGGGTGTGAAGGGTGTATAAGGTGTGTAAGGTGTGAAGGTGTTTAAGTGTGTATAGTGTGTATAGTGTGTAAGGTGTTTAGGTGTTTAGTTGTGTAAAGTGTGTAAGGTGTTTAGGTGTGTAAAGTGTGTAAGGTGTTTAGGTGTGTAAAGTGTGTAAGGTGTTTAGGTGTGTAAGGTGTGAAGGTGTTTAGTTGTGTGAAGTGTGTAAGGTGTTTAGGTGTGTAGAGTGTATAAGGTGTGTAAGGTGTGAAGGTGTTTAGTTGTGTGAAGTGTGTAAGGTGTTTAGGTGTGTAGAGTGTATAAGGTGTGTAAGGTGTGAAGGTGTTTAGTTGTGTGAAGTGTGTAAGGTGTTTAGGTGTGTAGAGTGTATAAGGTGTGTAAGGTGTGAAGGTGTTTAGTTGTGTGAAGTGTGTAAGGTGTTTAGGTGTGTAGAGTGTATAAGGTGTGTAAGGTGTGAAGGTGTTTAGTTGTGTGAAGTGTGTAAGGTGTTTAGGTGTGTAGAGTGTATAAGGTGTGTAAGGTGTGAAGGTGTTTAGTTGTGTGAAGTATGTAAGGTGTTTAGGTGTGTAGAGTGTATAAGGTGTGTAAGGTGTGAAGGCGGGTGAAGGTATATACATTTGTTGGTAATGTGCAGACGTCAATAATAATATTTTGATGTCACATTTTGTTATAATAATTAAATAAATATTGATCCTGGGTTTTATTCAAAACATTGTACAGATGTTGATGTATCTGATTAATTTCTTGAAAAATCCGGTTTTATTTTAGATAAACATGTTTAATAAATAAATAAACGTGTCTATCAGCAGAACATGTTTCACCTCCTGCTTCATTTAAATATACATTTTTATTCCTGATATCTTTCTGAATTCTCACTCAGTAATGAAAACCCGCTGATGCAGTGGGTTAATTGTCCTGTTTGCATGGAGGCTCGTCTCAGTCATGTTGGAATCGTCTCTTCAGTCCGATCTACTACGCGGTGAGAAGTCTAATTAGAGCCGTCCTGCCGAGTCTCACGCTCTGATAAACACCAGTACAGGAATCTGTATATCTCTGATCACATTCTGGATTACATCATCTGTGTGTGTGTGTGTGTGTGTGTGTCTGTGTCTGTGTGTGTGTGTGTGTGTTTGCGCATGTGTATGTATGTACAGTATGTAGGTGTCAGTGTGTGTATGCAGATGTGAGTGGGTGTGTGTATGTTGGTGTATCGTGTGTGTATCTATGTATGTGTGTGTGTATATGTAGGTTTCAGTGTTTGCACTGTAGGTATGTGTGTGTGTGTGTGTGTGTGTGTGTGTGTGTGTGTGTGTGATGTGTGTAAGTAAGTATGTGTATGTGTGTGTGTGTGTGTGTGTGTGTGTGTGTGTGTGTGTCTGTGTGTGTGTGTGTGTGTGTGATGTGTGTAAGTATGTGTGTGTGTGTGTGTGTGTGTGTGTGTGTGTGTGTGTGTGTGTAGGTGTATTGTGTGTGTGTGTGTGTGTGTGTGTGTGTGTGTGTGTGTGTGTGTGTGTGTGTGATGTGTGTAAGTAAGTATGTGTATGTGTGTGTGTGTGTGTGTGTAGGTGTATTGTGTGTGTGTGTGTGTGTGTGTGTGTGTGTGTGTGTGTGTGTGTGTGTGTGTGTGATGTGTGTAAGTAAGTATGTGTATGTGTGTGTGTGTGTGTGTAGGTGTATTGTGTGTGTGTGTGTGTGTGTGTGTGTGTGTGTGTGTGTGTGTGTGTGATGTGTGTAAGTAAGTATGTGTATGTGTGTGTGTGTGTGTAGGTGTATTGTGTGTGTGTGTGTGTGTGTGTGTGTGTGTGTGTGTGTGTGTGTGTGTGTGTGTGTGTGTGATGTGTGTAAGTAAGTATGTATATGTGTGTGTGTGTGTGTGTGTGTGTGTGTGTGTGTGTGTAGGTGTAAAGTCAAGAAGCTTTTATCGTCATTTCAAGCATATATATATATATATATATATACAGTGCCGTCCACAATTATTGGCACCCCTGTTTAAGATGTGGTCGTGGACTTCTAAAAATTCTCCTTTTTTTTAAAACAACATAGAACCCAAATGCAAAAAAAGAGAAAGATCCAACCTTTCATTTAAGTACATTACTTTGGTGGTAAAAAAAATCACACATTTAGAAAAAAAAAAAAAACTTGAAATCATGTGTGCCACAATTATTGGCACCCCTAACAATTCCTCTGAAAAATTTATTTATTTACTTATTTTTATATATTTTTCTGTAGTTGCTAAGGTTGGTCAGGGTATCTAGGGACTTTTAATCAGTAATTCATGATTTCCTGTTTCCCTGGGGTATAAATATGACGTGACACAGAGGCCTAATTCTCTTACCCATTTGTCAACATGGCAAAGACAAGAGAACACACCATTCAAGTAAGGCAGATGTGTGTCGACCTTCATAAGTCAGGCAATGGCTACAAGAAAATAGCCACTCGCCTTAACTTGCCGGTATCTACAGTCAGAGGAATCATTAAGAAGTTTAAAACAACTGGAACAGTGACAAACAAGGCTGGAAGAGGTCCCAAGTTTATCCTGCCACAACGCACAGTGAGGAGGATGGTAAGAGAAGTAAAAAAATTTCCCAAGCTCACCGTCACAGAATTGCATCAAAGAGTGGCATCTTGGGGTCACAGAGTCTCCAAAACAACCATCAGACGCTCTCTACATGCCAACAAGCTGTTTGGGAGGCATGCAAGGAAAAAGCCTTTTCTCACTAACACTCACAAACGTAAACGTCTGGAGTTTGCTAAGCGTTACTGGGACTTCAACTGGGATCGTATGCTTTGGTCAGATGAGACTAAGATTGAGCTTTTTGGCAACAAACACTCTAAGTGGGTCTGGCGAATGAGTATGCCGAAAAGCACCTCATGCCCACCGTGAAGTATGGTGGAGGATCTGTGATGCTGTGGGCCTGTTTCTCTTCCAAAGGCCCTGGGAACCTTGTTAGGGTGCATGGCATTATGAACGCTTTGAAGTACCAGGATATTTTAAATAAAAACCCTCTGCCAGAAAGCTGAAGATGGGTCGTCATTGGGTCTTTCAGCAGGATAATGATCCAAAACATGTGGCAAAATCTACACAAAAGTGGTTCAGCAGTCACAAACTCAAGGTCCTCCCATGGCCATCTCAGTCCCCAGACCTCAACCCAATCGAAAACCTGTGGGGCGAGCTAAAGAGAAGAGTGCATAAGAGAGGACCCAGGACACTGGATGATCTAGAAAGATTGTGCAAAGAAGAATGGTCAAAAATCCCTCTCTCTGTGTTCTCCAATCTTGTGAAATGTTATAGGAGGAGATTAAGTGCTGTCTTGTTGGCAAAAGGAGGTTGTACAAAGTATTAACATCAGGGGTGCCAATAATTGTGGCACACATGATTTCAAGTTTTTTTTTTTCTAAATGTGTGATTTTTTTACCACCAAAGTAATGTACTTAAATGAAAGGTTGGATTTTTCTCTTTTTTTGCATTTGGGTTCTATGTTGTTTTTAAAAAAAGGAGAATTTTTAAAAGTCCACGACCACATCTTAAACAGGGGTGCCAATAATTGTGGAGGGCAATGTATCTGACGCAGTACACAGTGAAATGAAACAACGTTCCTCCTGAACCCTGATGCTACATAAAACAACATAAGACAACAATCACAGAAACAGAAAACACAGGGCCAAGGACTAGTAAGAAAAATCCTTGCCACATAAAGTGCGTGTGTGCAACCAGGTGCAAACAGTGCAAAAAGACAACACAGGACAGTGAAAGACAATACACAAAACACAAAATAGCTCCGCCAGTAAACCTGTCGTAACGAGACAAAGTGAACAGTAGCAAAAATGTAAACAGAATATTGTGCAAAAAAACAAATAGCAGCAATCCAGGAAGATGTGCAAAAACGGCATGTAAACACTTGTGGTACTGATTTATTGTGAGTGGTACTGAATCATGGGTGTGTGAAGTGAGTACGAGTGTGTTTTGAGTCCGGTTTGTACAGATCAGTCAAACAGTGTGTGTGTGTGTGTGTGTGTGTGTGTGTGTGTGTGTGTGTGTGTGTGTGTGTGTGAGTTCAGTTCAGTTGTGTGTTGAGGAGCCTGATGGCTTGAGGGAAGAAACTGTTGCACAGTCTGGATGTGACGGCCCGAATGCTTTGGAACCGCTTCCCTGATGGCAGGAGGGTGAAGGGGTGTGTGACGGGTGTGTGTGATCGTCCACAATGCTGTTGGCTTTGCGGATGCAGCGTGCGGTGTATATGTCCATGATAGAGGGGAGAGAGACTCCAATGATCTTCTCAGCTGTCCTTACTATCCTCTGTAGGGTCTTGCGGTCCGAGACGGTGCAGCTCCCAAACCAGGCAGTGATGCAGCTGCTCAAGATGCTCTCATTGGTCCCTCTGTAGAACATGGTCAGGATCGGGAGAGGAAGATTAGCTTTCCTCAGCCTTCTCAGGAAGTAGAGACGCTGCTGGGCTTTCTTGGTGATGGAGCTGGTGTTGATCGACCAGGTGAGGTTGTCTTCCAGATGAACACAAAGGAATTTGGTGCTCTTGACGATCTCCATGGAGGATCAATCGATGTTAAGTGGAAAATGGTCACTCTGTGTTCTCCTGAAGTCAACAACCATCTTTTTAGTTTTTCCACGTTCAGAGACAGATTGTTTGCTCCACACCAGGCTGTTAACTGTTGCACCTCCTCTCTGTATGCTGACTCGTCGTTCTTGCTGATTAGACCCACCACAGTCGTGTCATTGACAAACTTGATGATATGATTCGAGCTGTGCATTGCTCCATAGTCGTGAGTCAGCAGAGTGAACAGCAGTGGGCTGAGCACACAGCCCTTAGGGGCTCCAGTGCTCAGTGTGGTGGTGCTGGAGATGCTGTTCCCGAACCGTACTGGCTGAGGTTTCCCAGTCATGAGGTCCAGGATCCAGTTACAGAGGGAGGTGTTCAGGCCCAGTAGGCTCAACGTCTCAATCAGGTGCTGAGGGACGATCGTGTTGAATGCTGAGCTGAAGTCTATGAACAGCATCCGTACATAAGAGTCTTGTTGTCTAGGTGGTTGAGGGCCAGTGTTTGTACGTGTGTGTATGTGTGTGTGTGTGTGTGTGTGTGTGTGTGTGTCTGTGTTTGTGTGTGTGTGTGTGTGTGTGTGTGTGTGTGTGTGTGTGTGTGTGTGTGAATGTAAAATGTGTGTGTGTGTGTGTGTGTGTGTGTGTGTGTGTGTGTCTGTGTCTGTGTTTGTGTCTGTGTGTGTGTCTGTGTGTGTGTGTGTGTGCTGAGAAGGTTTCACAAGAAGCTTTAATGCAGCTGAAGTTCACAATCGAATGCCTTAAAGTCCCTCAGCAAGGACATTTATAGTTCTGTCTAATGGCAATCAAACATGTTTTCCCTCAGAAAGACTTTGTGATGGTGTTGAATTACATTTTGATGGAGAAGGATGATGTACCCTCTAGTGCTCCAATCAGCCATGGCTTATAGATTTTTTTTCCTGCAATGAAGTCGAAGCTGGAGCTCAGTTTCACTAACATCTTTTATTTATTTATTTAATGTACAAGTTAGCTGAATAATCTTTATTTTACACTCAAATGACACAATGGTTATCCTGGTCTACTGCAGAAACAGAAGCTCCATCAGATGCCTAAGCATGTAATTCTGTGTGTTTTTGATATCATGATGCTGTGTATTCTGCACTAACATGAGTTGTCGTCCCTCAGGAGCATTGTGTAAACATGTAAACACTTCAGTAATTTCCATATGGAAATGTGCAACCAAGTCTCCAGGTTCTTCTTTCAGTGTCTGTAACTCTGCCAGGTTTCCTCTGGGAATTCAATCAGGATGTTTAAAAAACAAGACAGGAAATGTATTTACTGCTCCGATGTCACTTCAGTGTCACTACTGAAAATATTAGGATCTATAATCCGAACATGAAGAAGCTTTATATACACCACAGTTTAGGGGCAGATGCTTCTTTTATTGTGTGCATGTGCTGAATATTTTATAATCTGTTTCAAGTCTCACAGTTTATCTCCAAACTCGATCCTTTTTTTTCTTTAAAACAATAAACATCATTAATATTTCTCTCATCTGTTATTATTTTTTATGTTTTGCATGTGGCTCTGTTATTTTATCAGTGGCACTTTATATCATATGTAGATTTTATTTAATTTTTTACATTTTTATGAAGGTCAGGATTTGTAGACAAAATTAATTTTATTCCCATCACTATGGCTGTGTGTTGTTTTATCAAGCCTAGTCTGAATGCCAGCCTGATTTCCTCACTAAATCTGCCCTAGTTTCTAATATTTCCACCTGAATTTTGCGTAAAACTATCTTTACTCCAACCCTTGACCAAGCAACCTTTTTTTTTCCGGATGTGTAATACAGAAAATACTAATATTATATAGTTATAATATTTAACCCCTTAGTCATCAGTGCAACCGATATGGCATTGTGATGAAGGGTAAATACTTACAGCACACACTCTCTTTATTCTGATATTTAAATCTGATTTGGGGAAACGAAAGCAGCTAATAGCAGTTCTAATGTTCTTCACTTTACATATAGTCTAAACCAGGGGTCACCAACCTTTTTAAAACTGAGAGCTACTTCTCAGGTACTGATTAATGTGAAGGGCTACCAGTTTGACACACACAGGTGTCAGTTTGATCTAAAATAACAAATTTGCTCAATTGACCTTTTATTATTTGTTAATATTAATAATGAATGATATTCATCTCTGTGAAGACACTGATCATGTTAATGATTTCTCACAATAAATATCAACAATGATTTAACAAAGTAGGAAACAGCTATTTTTAAAAAAAGACCATCGGGCTACTCATGTGGTCCTTGCAGGCTACCCACAGGCACCACGTTGGTGACCCCTGATCTAGACGATTTGTCTGTAAGGAACTGTGCAGAATGTATTTGTGATAAATATATATATATATATATATAAAAAACTTGTTTTAAAACAAACTGTACATACGATTGTGTGTGTGTGTGTGTGTGTGTGTGTGTGTGTGTGTGTGTGTGTGTGTGTGTTGTGTTGAATCAGTCCGTATTAGAATTGTGCATTTCTGAATTTAATGCACCCTCATGTCTTACAGGATACATCAATCATGCAGGAGAGACTTTTCAGTAACAACACTCAAGTTCAGTCATGAAACAGCTTTAAATGGCTCATGTTAGGAGAGTTATGTGCTTCTGCTCCTTAGCTGCAGATTGTCACCTTCACAAATACACCTTCATCACCTCCATCACCCCTTCACATGCCCATTAACTTCCTATTCAGTAAATTCCTGAGGTATTCCATCACACAGCGTAAAAGGGACAGTATTGATTGAAAAAATGCTTTAATCTCACTTCTCCATGGAACCATTCCAGAGCGTGATGGAGTTTGAAGACGCCTATCACAGTTTGGCGAAGTGTTTAGTTTTATAGATTAGAGGCCACTATGAGAGATGATTTTCAGCCTTTTAGCTTTTTTCTGTTAAACACTGAGGTGTGAAGATGTGAGAAGAACTTTAATGAAAACTGGAGCATGGTATTTGATTATCAGGCTGATTGTCTGACTTGTATCGAACTCACCTGCTCTTTATTTATTTTGTGTAATCTTTCTCCTCTAGATCTAAATAAAACACATTTACAGCAACTATGCTGCTCATTTTGAGAGACTTTTTAACTTTATGTGTATCTATTATTTATTTTTATACTATTCCTTCTAAGGAAGCAGAATATATTTTTGTAATATATGAGGTGTTTATGAAGCCACAGATATAGTTTTATATGTTTGGTATATTTGACAAACTTATGTCCAACATTTACATTTACATTAGTGGCATTTAGCAGACGTCCGTGTCCATAGCAACTTACAAACGTGCTTTGAGTTTCCATCAATAAATAAATCTACACCAAGAGCTTCATTGTATTTTTCATTAACTTTTCTGCTTTATTCAGTTGGGAATTTCACGTTTTCTCCTCATCCTCATCATGATACTTTGTTTCCCTGGAATTTACTCCTGTATCTTTTCACACATCTCTGCAGAATAAAAGTGTCTCTATTGAGGTGTGCTCACTCTCCTCTCGGATGGGGGATAATTAACTTTTGCCCTCACCGGTGTAATTGTCTTTTGATTAAAGTCATCAGTTTATTTAACCTTTGGGGGAAAAGTGACAGAGATGGACAGAGGAAGAGGCATAAAGAGAGAGAGTAGGGTGGTGTGTAATGGTGTTGGGGTTTGTGATGTGATGGGGGGTGTGTGTGATAGAGTTGCAGGGGTGTGAGTGATAGAGTTGAGTGTGTGACAGTGTTGGGGTGTGTGTGATGGTGTTTTGTGTGTGTTACAGTGTGTCTGAGCCCCGAACACTGTCAGGAAGACTATTCCAAAGTTTAGGAGCTAAATGTGAGAATGATCTACCGCCTTTAGTGGACTATTTGTGGCTATTCTGGGAACTACTAGAAGTCCAGACGTTTGAGATCCCAGGTATCGTGATGGAGCGTGAACCACCTAGTAATGCGTTACAATAGTTCAGTCTGGAGGTCATGAACGCATGGACGAGCTTCTCAGATATAGATAACATGTTTCTTAGTTTAGCAATATTGCTAAGGTGGAAGAAGCTGTTTTTGTAACATGGTTGATATGATTTTTAAAAGACATGTTGGAGTCTAAAATAACTCCCAGGTCTTTTACTATTTAACTAGTATTTACAGAACATCCTTTGAAATGCAGGTTGAGATGCTGGAGCTTCTGTGTACTGGTTTTTGGGTCTTATCAGAATTTAATAATAGAAAGTTATGGGTCATCCAGTCTTTTAATTCTTTGACACACTCAGTTATTCGAGCCAATTGAGTGTATCGCCTGGTTTAGATGAGATATATAGCTGGGTATCATCAGCATAACAGTGGAAGCTAATCCCATACCTCTTAATAATATTTCCTAATAGAACCATGTATATTGTGAAAAGCAGGGGTCCTAGAACTGAACCTTGTGGCACCCTATAATTTACTTGCATTATCCTCAATTTCAATCTCAATTCAATTTACTTTAGTTTCAGTAAAGTATAAAAACTAAAATTTAACATTTCTTATGTTTTACAAGTCATGTTTCTGCTCCTGGTTCTGTAAAATTGCTGGAATTCCTGCACTTTTCTCAGACATACACTAACATGTATATTTATATTTATGTGTTGAGTTCTGCCTGTGATTTACTTTCATTACACACTCAGAACTTAATTTCTAACATCAGCACAGGTGGACATTAGCTTCTCACGAATAATTTTATTTAAACTAATTTAATATAAACATGCATTGCTAGCAAAGCTGCTGTTATAGAGAATTAATCAACATTCTGACCAATCACAATCCAGAAATCAGAAGCTGGGTGGAGTTATAATTATAAATAAAGGAAGTGGAATGTAAAGATGCAGAAGTTCATAAAAATCAGAAGGAAATGATTAGTTGAGTTGGTTGAAATCTTAGCAGCATGATTGATGGACCTGTTGTTCTGCTGAGATGTAGATGACCTTTGTGTTCCTCAAGTAAAAACATGCAGATAAACACATAACCCATTAAACAGCATGAGGTTCTCAGGGAAATGTGCGTTTCAGTCCTAATGGAAAACTTGTCCCGTTTTGGACCTGCGGGAAATCACAGAGTCTGTTGAGGAGGAAATTGAATTGCATTGTTGTGTAACAAAAAAAAGTGAAGTGTCTGTCTGAGAGGAACCTGAGGAACCGAGAGTGTAACCTTTCATTCTTGAGAATAGAGAGTTTTAATTGTTTACAGGTGAAGGCTGTAAGAGCTTTTCTAAGGCTATTGTGCTGTCAAGGAGCTTAGAGAAGGTGATTAAATCTGTTTTCTCTGTCAGTGATGCGTGGCTAGGAGGACTGGGAGGACCCAAATGCAGGACGCAACAGTGGTATGACGAAAACGGTCTTTATTAATGATAATGAAACAGGCAGGGGGAAAAACACAGTCGAAAAACAGTCCAAAGTTCATATATTCAAAACATCATTAATATAGCTTCTTTTGTCTGAAAATGATTTAGAAGAACATGTTCTGCTCCACTGGTATCCTCAAGATTTTCTTTGATTTGTTCAAAACTTGAGATTATTTCTAAGGAGGAAAATTCAGACGTGTTGAAGATAATCCAGAAATCTCCAAGTGATTAACTGCTGTGTTTACGTTAATCTCATACAGATTTTCAGGGTCTTTATGGAACTCAGTTAACAATAGATTGTTGGGATTTTCTTCCAAATTCAGCTTTTAAACACAGGATTTATTACTCTGCCTGCTATTAATTGATTTCATTTCATGTTTATTTGTATTGTGCTTTAAACAATGAACATTGTCTCAGAGCAGCTTTACACAAATCATGTGGAGATAAAAATGAATAAGTTCTTTATAAGTGTAGGTTTGTCCCTGATGAACAAGTCGGTGGAGACTGTGGTAAAAGAAAAACTCCCTGAGATGCAGAAGGAAGGAACCTCGAGAGGAACCAGACTCAAGAGGGAGCTTCATCCTCATCTGGGTGTGTGTTTGTGTTTGTGTGTGTGTGTGTGAGAGAGAGAGAGAGAGAGAGAGAGAGAGAGAGAGAGAGAGAGAAGAGGGTGAGAGGAAGAGAAGGATATGGATTATTAAGTGTCTTTATTGTTGTATGAAAGTTAATGTCACTGCAGTTTGAAGGATTTAGGTACAAAACCAGTGCTAATGGAAGAGTTTATTATTTTAAAACAGGTTCAATTCCCTCTGGAATGATCTGTTTGAGGAAACTTGTAGGCGAAGGATCGAGGTATTGAGAATTTATTCAATGTGTGTATACATTTTTCTCTTTCTTATGATCTTAGTAAAAAGATGAAAAGATGATATTGTTTTCAGGTCTTGAGCTGTGATGTGTAAAGGCGAATAATTCAATTTGTTTTAGACAGAATATTGTACTGAAATATAAAACACAGATAAACCACGCTAAATGAGGGCAATGTGTGTTACAGTGGAGACAGACATCAGTGCAGTTTCTCTTCTCTTCTGTTTTTTTTTTTTTTTTTGAGGAAATTCTCCATCCTGCAGGAAATAATAAATAAATAAATAAATACAGCTCATCCTGCATATGGAGTTACAGATGAGATAATTATATTTAGATGTTTCTCATCATGGTTTAAAGATAATTGATGGATTTTGTGCAGAACTGATCTGTGGATCTGGATTGAAGTTCACAGCTCATGAATTAAATTGAAGCTGAGATTTTTGATATGTTTCACTTTGCTGAAGTCTTGAATATTTCCAGTCTGCTGTGGATGAAATCCCAGAGAAAACATCAGCCACCCAATAAACACGGGTCATTCATCTGCTTCCAGAAATTCTCCAGAAATTCTGACACATTTCACGATTCTGTGGATTTTATTTCTCCTTTTAACATCCTGAGCAGATCTTTTAAAAGTTCTGAACTCATTTGGAACCAGACATTAAGAATTTTAATCTCACTGATGGGGAACTGAGGAGTCCAAACTGATGTTCAGTTTCATGAAGCACTGAAGAAAGAAAAGTTTATGCTGTTTACACTGATGTGAAAAATGTGAGGTAGAGACATGAATGATGTGAGGTGGAGACGTGAGTGATGTGAGGTGGAGACGTGAGTGATGTGAGGTGGAGACATGAATGATGTGAGGTGGAGACATAAATGATGTGAGGTGGAGACATAAATGATGTGAGGTGGAGACATGAATGATGTAAGGTGGAGACGTGAGTGATGTGAGGTGGAGACATGAATGATGTGAGGTGGAGACGTGAGTGATGTGAGGAGGAGACATAAATTATGTGAGGTGGAGACGTGAGTGATGTGAGGTGGAGACATAAATTATGTTAGGTGGAGACGTGAATGATGTGAGGTGGAGACGTGAGTGATGTGAGGTGGAGACATAAATGATGTGAGGTGGAGACATGAATGATGTGACGTGGAGACATGAATGATGTGAGGTGGAGACGTGAGTGATGTGAGGTGGAGACATGAATGATGTGAGGTGGAGACATAAATGATGTGAGGTGGAGACATGAATGATGTGAGGTGGAGACGTGAGTGATGTGAGGTGGAGACATGAATGATGTGAGGTGGAGACATAAATGATGTGAGGTGGAGACATAAATGATGTGAGGTGGAGACATGAATGATGTGAGGTGGAGACGTGAGTGATGTGAGGTGGAGACATAAATTATGTGAGGTGGAGACGTGAGTGATGTGAGGTGGAGACATAAATTATGTGAGGTGGAGACGTGAATGATGTGAGGTGGAGACGTGAATGATGTGAGGTGGAGACGTGAGTGATGTGAGGTGGAGACGTGAATGATGTGAGGTGAAGACGTGAGTGATGTGAGGTGGAGACATGAGTGATGTGAGGTGGAGATGTGAATGATGTGAGGTGGAGACATGAGTGATGTAAGGTGGAAACGTTCTGATCTTCAGACTCTGGAGATATCACTTCAAAACTCACACTTTCTATAAAGGAAACAATGTAATGCTGTGTGTTTTCAACTCCATCACACTGCATTCTTTCTTTTCTTTTTCACTTCTTTGCTCCTGAATAGTTTAAAATTGAATACAGACATTCGCATGGAGCAGAATCTCAGAATGAGTCTGTTAATTCACATTTGATCACTTTTTAGTTTTTTTATCTACAGATGAATCTTTCATTTCAGACCTCAGTGTGTTAAAGAAGAACAGAATTCTTTACATCAGTCTGTAATTAATTTCTTCTCTTCTGGTTTTCAGTAAATACACATCTCACAGCCAAGCTGGAGATTTCTTTTAACAGGAATTTACATAAATTATTCAATTACATTTTATTTCCTCACACTCTAAATCCTTATCAGCATTCATTTAATTCAATTCAATTCATGTGTATTTGAATTGAGTTTTTATTAATGAACATTGTCTCAGAGCAGCTTTACACAGATAATGTGGTGATAAAAAAATGAATACAGTATGTTCTTTATAAGTGCAAGTTTGTCCCTGATGAACAAGCTGGTGGTGACATTAACACTCAAATATAATGCAATTCATTTATCATTAAAACATTTTAATAAAATCAATAATTGCATGTATTTTTCATATTTCTGCTCATTTTCATTTCATTTTTTTGGAAGGAAAGGTTTTTATGAAATGTTTGTAATTGAAATTATCTGCAATAACAAATTGATTAATTAAATAGTGCAGTGAGGTTCTGGATGTTTTCCTGCACCTGCTTCTGGTGAGGTTTCAGTTTGTAATTACACTAAATTATGATTTTATTCTGTGTTGCACTGAAAAGCAGGATTTCAGACAAACTCGTTCATGTCCCGACAAAACCCTGATCCTCAGACAACAAACGCCATCACTAGCACAATGCGTGTGTGTGTGTGTGTGTGTGTGTGTGTGTGTGTGTGTGTGTGTGAACTGGAAGGAGTTTTTATTACACATTAAGATTTTTATGATGTAAAAATGGAAAATTAAATGTACATGAAATTATCACCTTCTTCCATTATGAACTAACACCTCCCCCCCCCCTCTCTCTCTCTCTTTCTCTCTCTCTCTCTCTTTCTCTCTCTATTTCTTTCTCTTTATCTTCTAGACATCACTTTAATGAAGAGTCATTAGCTGTATTTTAAACGGTGCCCCTTTTCAAAAAGTATGGGGTCACCATGGAAACCACTTCTTCTGCTGTCTGTCATCAGCGCTCTGACAGGTAGGAGACCCACCTTTCCAAGATTGATATTTCTAGATTGTTTTCTGTGTATTGGTTATAATTTGTTCTTGATGGTTATGGATGATTCTTGGTGGTTCTTAGCTGTTTTGTATTGTTCTTTATGGTTCTTGGTGGCAGTGTTGTGCTCGTTACTAAAAAACAGTAACTAGTTACAGTTACTCGTTACTTCATTCAAAAAGTTACTCCATTACTTTGTTAATTATTTACACCAAAAAGTAATGCATTACTGTTAAAAGTAACTTTTTAGTTCCTTTTTTAAAGAACCTTCTTTAATGTTCTCATTAATCCCCTTTTATGTGTTATGATTTATACAAACACAAAACTGACTTAAACACAGAGTCATTTATAAACACTATTTTATTAAAGTCAGAGCAGCACACACTGAATATATCACAAGCATTTCTGAAATAAAGAACAAAACAAGCTGAATAATAAATTCACAATCAAACACTAAAGTGGCTTCTGCTGTTGTGTTGAGCTCTTAAACATGTTCCTTTTACAGCTGAAGTATGAAAACTATCAACAATGTAGAACAGAACACCGGGTTAGCACATAGCTTCTAGCTCCTCAGGCATGGAGGTCCTGGAGGAGCTTCAACAGATTGGAGTTGCTGTTTATCGCAGTAGATACGAGCTTCGAACCAGAAAGACACAGTTTACATTAGACTAAAACGTTTTTGTCTTTATGCTCAACTAAAGTGAAATAATGATCATATTTCCACTTTGAGAAACTCGTCTTGCTCTCGCCTCGACTCGTCAGTCGTCAGACTGTAGTCTACACTTCAGACCAAATTCATTCATTTATAAAGTAACGGGTAACGCACCATACGCTAACCGAGTTACTTTATTTTTAAAAGTAACACGTTACAGTATTTTTTACTGTCAAAAGTAACGTCTTACTGGTAACGTGTTACTGCCCAACACTGCTGGGTGGTTTGTCATGAAGTCCAATCACAGTGTAAAAACATCTTTGGGATGATCCAGAAAAACGAGATGCAGCAGAGATGAATTTTCAATAAATCTGCAGTTATTTTTTACCTGTTTTACTCGGTGATTATGGGGGTGGAGATGATGAGTGGTGATAGAAATTATTTTAGACATTTCAACAAAACAATAGTGGAATAGTGATGGGAGTGAAAAACTTTCTGAAGAACTGTGTTTAAACTCTCAGAGATAAATGCAGATAAAGATGGAGATGAAGATGAAGATGGAGATTAAAGATGGAGATAATACAGTATACAGTAACAAATACAGTAGCAGTGATGAAGAAATGTAAATGAAGACGATAAAGCTGAGTTTATGAGCCTGATTGCTGCATGATCATTTCTGCATCTCTGATTGCTGGTTTGGAAGAACATGTTTTTTCCTTTTGATTGTAAATGTTTGAGGGTCTTTATTGTATAATTGATTATAAGAACATTTCACATATTTATTTAGGGATTTTTTACAGTGTAATGAGGAATGATTTAAACTAAGTGCATCACATGAGGATTGATGCTCTGGTGTGGAAATGTGTGTATAAATAAATGGAAGTATGTAAGAACTCAATTTCCAAAATCATTGCAGTTACTCAGTTCTTCACATCTGAAACTTCTCTTTTCTCAGCAGGTTTTTGGTTCCCCTCACAAAGAATTAATCTTAAAATGAATATTTCTATTTGTTTTTTATAAAAAGATTGAGAGATGAACAGAGAGGTTTGGATTCTGAGCTGCAGTTATTCATTTAGTGGCAAAGCTTTTGATCTGCAAAGGAAAAATTTTTGTTTGGCTTCAGTTAAACAGATGTTTGGTCACGACCGAGAGTGTTTTGGTTTTAGATTCCTGTTCCTCTCATACACAGACTTGGCAAATGAGCCGCAAACTGAAAAATGGGGGACGTTTTGATCAGACTGTGAAACAGAATTGGAATGGAAATAAGGAGAAAGAGAGAAATTGTTTCACTCCCTTTCTGTGCACAAGGTCACGGCAATTTAAGCGTGTTTTGATTATTTGGCCAGCAGGCTTTTTGGTTCAACACCAAACAGATGTGGTGAGCAGCAAAGCCCGTGTGCAGCGGTGATCGTAATGGATCAGAGATCTCAGTGTGAAAAGCCGAGTGTGATCCAGCTGATTAAGTATGATGACTTCAATCAGGCTTTTACATTCAAATGGAGATTTTTCAGAGTCACAGCAGATTCAGGAAGAGTTATTTATTCTTCACAATGTTAATCAACTTACTGTCATTCTTAAAATATAATTCCTTTATGTGCATATAACACTTACCGTATTTTCCGGACTATAAGCCGCTACTTTTTTCCTACGTTTTGAACCCCACGGCTTAAACAACGAAGCGGCTAATTTATGGATTTTTCATGGTTTTTTCCGGTTTCACAAACCTCAAGCCAAAAAACTGAATCCCATAACATTAGACCAATGACATTTCCGAACGGAAACGAAAAAACGCACCTCACCTGTGTTCTGAGCTGCACGGCTTCGGGAGAAAAAAACGTTTTTTTTAAACGCACGACGATGACAAAAGATAAACTCCCGAGAGAAATAATTGTGAAAGGAAGGAGGAAGACAGTGAACAATGACTTTCTTGGTAGGCTTCTGTTTAGATACAAGCCGTTGTAACGCGTTGAGTCTGGGTGAAGGGAGAGCTCACTAACTCCAGTTACAACAGAAATCATATAAACACAGACAGCTTTCCAAAACTCGTGCTTTATTTTTTTTTGGCAACAGCGTTACGGGTTAGTCAAAGAAACTTAGAAATGAGCATTAGAAAATAATAAGGACATAATCCTCGGTCTTGCACACATGCAGTAATACCGGAAAAAAGCAGTGCCGGTCTTTTCCCAAAATACCGCTATGCTCCTAAAGGAAGCGCGACATATTTCACCCGTTACACCGTGTGTAACATGTCTTTCGTTAAAGCCTGTGTAAAGTACATTAGTGTAGACACCTGCGGCTTATAGACAGGTGCAGCTTATTTAGGTTAAAAATATAAATATTTGTAAAATTCAGTGGGTGCTTATATATGGGTGCGCTTTATAGTCCGGAAATTACGGTACACATTACACTTTAATGAGTGTAATGCATATTTGCAGTTCAAATGCACTACACACACACACACACACACACATGAACAGGAGGTGTCATTTATTTTACATTGCAGTTACCTGCAGTAAGTGATGCTGAAGCAGGAAGTAAAACAATCACTTACAGGATAGGAAGAAAAAAGAGAGTGGGAGAGAGACTTTTATTTTTTATTTTTTAATCCTTTAGTTGACACGTCATGTGAAATAATAGATTGTATCAGGTCGACTTGCTACTTAAACAGAGAGATAAATAAATAAATAAATAAATAAATAAATAAATAAATAATATGATAAATAGAACTGAAGTGTAAAATTCACATTACAGGAACTTAAAATAGGTTTTAAAAGCACAAACAGTGACTGTAACCTGGAGCAGTGAGTAACAGTGTGGAAAACAGAACGGACCGTCCTGTAGAACATCAGGGTTTAAAATAAAAGAGTTCACAGAGATGATGCAGTGTAAAATCCTCCACTGGAGATCGGCAGATTTTTTGGTTAACGGTGGTTTGTACAGTGTCTCCACTCTGGTTTAATATCATCATAAATACCAAGAACATTCCTCCACTGGGGGTCCACCCTCACACTCAGTTTATTCTTATTTAAAACCTTAACACAGGCCCTGTAGAGCAGCTTCCCCGTCACTGTCCCAAAGTTCATCTCCCCTTCATGATGTCCAGCTCAGAAAAGAGTTCCTCCTCTGCAGGACCGCTCTCGCAAATTTTATAGTCCTTTAGCTGAACACGCTCCTCTGCTGTTAGTGTGGACCTCCAGCGGTGTAGGAGCTGGTAAGCGATGCGCAGGGACCGGAGTCCCATACGTGCTGCAAGGTCTTCCCCTCGTGACAGGTCTGTCCCTGCGATGTTCACCAGCTCCCGGAGAGTGACGATCTTTGAGAAGATCAAAGCTCTGGACAGTGTGGTGGTGGTCACACCAGAGAGACATCCAGATAAATAAGCCAGTGTAGTGTTCCACAGCTCTTAATCCTTTTTTTAAAAAAGTGCATATTTTAAAAAGTCCACTGTAAAAACTGGTTATCCAGAAACATCTGTTGTGTGTGTGTCCATTAAAAACAAAGTTTTATCCAGTCCCAGTCCTCCCACCATGTGTAAAAGTCCACTGGCTGCTGATCTGTACACTCTAAAAACAGCACATAAACCACCATAACCTTTACTACACCTACACTCTCAATTTCACTGTACAGCACCCTGATCATGGCTATGAAACCAGGGTTAAACCCAAAGCTTTCCAGCATCTTCCACGATTATTCATGCTCAACCCGGTCAAAAGCCTTTTCCTGGTCTGAGAAAATCAGACCAGTCTTTAAGCCCAATAGCCTGGAGACGTCCAAAATGTCACAAATTAGATATACGTGATATTAAATATCGACCTACCAGGCACACAGTAAGTCTGGTCATGGTTAATGATCTGCTCTATCACCTTCATCAGTCTCTATGCTAATGCTTTTGACATTAGCTTGCATTCAGGGCACAGTATTAACACTGGGCACCGGTGGGTCAGGTCTCTCTTTTTTTGGACGGCTCTCCTGCAGCTGGATGGAAGCTGACCACCTTTCACACTGTCCTGTAGGAGCACATATTGACCATCTATATACCTGGTGCCCGTTCTCTCTAAAATTAGCATCTTCTAAAAATGCAGTATTAAAATGCCAGTAGCTGCAGTAGTATATTCTTTTTAGTGATGGCACACTGAACCATGCAGTGGTCTGAGATGCCTACTGGAAAAATAAAACACTTTGTAAAAAAAGTCAGTTGATGCTTAAAACCATAAAATCTTTTGTACAATTAAAATCACATCCTAAAATTAAAAACAACATTATTAAGTTTGTGTAAAAACTTGATTCACTGCACTGGTGGGAGCGTCCACACAGATAAACACTAAAACCTCATTCTCATCAAAAGTGCTCACTTTTAAAAGCCTCCCGTTTTTAAATTTCTCTACCGTGTAAGAAACAGGAATAAAATTGTGAATAAAAAGCAGGGCAACACCACTAAGTGACGTGTTGTGGCTTAAAATCACAATCCCGTCCCACTCCTTCACCCAGTCAGCAGTGTTCCTGCTGTCGCTGTGGGTCTCCTGCAGCATAACAACATCAACACATTTCTGCTTAATGAGCTCATATTAGCTGATTATTATATTTATATTATATAATTATTATTACATTAGCACATTTTTTAAACTCAGTTTTTTACCATTTGTTTGGTTTACTTTTGTTTCATTTCATTGAACAGGATCCATGGGAAAAGAGCCCATGTTCTCTGTTCCATTTATATTAAAACTCGCAATATGGATCCTGTTCATTAAAATGAAATAAAAGTAAACCAAACATATGGTAAAAAACTCAAAGTAAAACACACCACACACTCTAACAGTCTTCATCTAAGTTTTCCCTGTTGACCTTCGTTATCAGCTTCAGTCTAAAAATGTCTTGATCAGTAAAAGCTCCTTCTCTTTTTCTCCTCTTTATTTCATGAATAAACTGTTTCCGGTTTTGAGAAACTCTTCTACTGATACATTTTTTTGGCACTTGGTGGTTCTTAAAAACTATTTGATGTCTTCATCACTGTAAAACACATTTGACGGTTCTGAGTTAAAAACTGAGTATGACATTTCGTCTTCACTCTCTGATTCTATTTCGTCTACCAATAAATCTTTCTCAACTTTCCTTGTTCCTTTCACTTCTTTCTTTTAGTTGATAGTTTGAACAGGGGCTCATTTTCCATCTCTCCGTCTCCCCGTCCCCACGCACTGGTGTAGTGACCGGTGTCTCCTGGCGACAGCTCTGCACCCCTGTGCCAACACT
This sequence comes from Silurus lanzhouensis, assembly GCA_039877035.1. Taxonomy (NCBI): domain Eukaryota; kingdom Metazoa; phylum Chordata; class Actinopteri; order Siluriformes; family Siluridae; genus Silurus; species Silurus lanzhouensis. Next base: position 14,805 of record JBCEWE010000733.1, on the reverse strand, counting down.
CCTCTACACACACACACACACACACACACACACACACACACACAGTCCACGTACACACAATTCTCTACAATCACACACCCACACACATCACCACCTCTACCACACACCACTAACACACATTCTCTACACTCACACACACCACACACACCACACACACACCCACACCACCCCCTGAACCATGTCCTAACCGCTAACACACACTTCTCATGCACACACCCTCAACCATGTGCAACTGCTTACACACCTCCTCTACACACACACACACACACACACACACACACACACACACACACCACCACCCATACATGTCAACCACACACACTTCTCTACACTCACACACCACCCACACTGTTCCACTCTACACACACTCTCTACACTCACACACACACACACACACACACACACACCACACACACACCACCCTGAGACCATGTCCTAACCGCTAACACACACTTCTCTATGCACACACCCCTCAAACCATGTGCCAACTGCTTACACACGCTCCTCTACACACACACACACACACACACACACACACACACACACACACACACACACACACACACCACCCTCATACCATGTCACAACCACTAACACACACTTCTCTACACTCACACACACCACCCGCACACTGTGTCCCAACTGCTTACACACACTTCTCTACACTCACACACACACACACACACACACACACACACACACACACACACACACCACACACACACCACCCTGAGACCATGTCCTAACCGCTAACACACACTTCTCTATGCACACACCCCTCAAACCATGTGCCAACTGCTTACACACGCTCCTCTACACACACACACACACACACACACACACACACACACACACACCACCCTCATACCATGTCACAACCACTAACACACACTTCTCTACACTCACACACACCACCCGCACACTGTGTCCCAACTGCTTACACACACTTCTCTACACACACACACACACACACACACACACACACACACACACACACACACACACACACACACACACACACACCACCCTGAGACCATGTCCTAACCGCTAACACACACTTCTCTATGCACACACCCCTCAAACCATGTGCCAACTGCTTACACACGCTCCTCTACACACACACACACACACACACACACACACACACACACACACACACCACCCTCAGACCATGTCCCAACCACTAACACACTTCTCTACACTCACACACACAACCACACACACACAACCACGCACACACACACACACACACACACACGCACCACCCTCAGGCCATGTTCCAACTGCTAACACACACACACACACACACACACACACACACACACACACACACACACACCACACACACACACACACACACACACACACACACACACCACCCTCAGGCCATGTTCCAACCGCTAACACACACTCCTCTACACACTCCTCTACACACACACACACACACACACACACACACACACACACACACACATACACATACACACACACACCGACCTCAGACCATGTCCCAACCACTAACACACATTTCTCTACACTTACAAACACACACACACACACACACACACACACACACACACACACACACACCACCCTCAGGCCATGTTCCAACCGCTAACACACACTTCTCTACAATCACCCACACACTGACACACACACAACCAGCCACACACACACACACACAACCAGCCACACACACACACACCACCCTCAGGCCATGTCCCAACCACTAACACACACTTCTCAACAGTCTCACACACACACTCACACACACAACCACACACACACACACACACACACACACACACACACACACACACACACCACCCTCATACCATGTCCCAACTGCTAAACACACTTCTCTACACTCACACACACACCCACACACACACACACACACACACACATACACACCACCCTCAGACCATGTCCCAACCACTTATACACACTTCTCTACACTCACACACACACCCACACCCACACAACCACACACACACACACACACACACACACACACACATACACACCACCCTCATACTATGTCCCAAACGCTAACACACACTTCTTAACTTTAGTTTTTTGATCTCTCTGTTCTTTTGGATTCTCGCTTTTTCCTGGACTCTGACAGCAGCCTTGTTTTCTGTCCTCGGACTCTGATTACATTTTCGAGGTGTTCACAAATTTTTGGACAATGGGAAATTTAGTTTCGCTCCTTGGCCTCATTAAAGACAGAAATCTTAGATCTGCCTTTGTTCTGCATTTGGGTCCTTCCAGTCACCACCTCTGACACAGTATTCAGTACTTAGTATTCTTCTTCTTCTTCTTCTTCTTCTTTCGGGTTCTCCCATTAGGGGGCGCCACAGCGGATCATCTGTCTCCAGACCCCCCTGTCCTCTACATCTGCCTCTTTTACACCAACTACCTGCACGTCTTCCCTCACAACATCCATAAACCTCCTCCTTGGTCTTCCTCTTTTCCTCCTTCCTGGTGGCTCCATCCTCAGCATTCTCCTACTGATATACCCCATGTTCCTCCTCTGCACATGTCCAAACCATCTCAATCTCACCTCCCTCACCTTGTTTCCAAAACGTCCTACATGTTCTGTCCCTCTAATAAACTCATTTCTAATCCTGTCCATCGTCATCACTCCCAACGAACATCTCAATATCTTCAGCTCTGCTACCTCCAGCTTCACCTCCTGTCTTTTATCAGTTAATTAACAGTTTATAAAAATCTTTGTTGACTTCCTCTAATTTTTCATCATGTTTAAAAATTAGCTTTGAGTCTCAGCATGAAACCTTTGGTGATATATTGATCAGATCTTCTCCATCACTGACTGAACTTCAGAAACATGTGGATGAATATTTGTGACTCTCGCAGCTTTTCTTCTTTTTTCCTGTGAAAAGACGTGTATTTTCTGCAGTATGACCTGAAGATCCTCAGACATCTCCTCAGTGCCAGTGTGAGCAATTTCGATTTCTGTTTGCTCTGCAAGGTCGTGATCTCTGAGACTGACTTTTCATTCTTTCACTGACTTTCGCCCTGTTCAGGTGGGATTAGTTCTCCATGTGGAGGTGTGTAATGTAAAGGAGTATTAGCATTTGTATAATTAATGGAGCATTTCTGGGATTTGAGTCTGAATCCATTCTGTCACTCCCTCAAACTTTCTCTTCTATAAACTGAGAAATAAAAATGTAACACAAAGCTGTCAGTATGTTGAGATTTATGGGGATTTGGAGGTTTTGGGTATTTGGGAGAAGTTGATTGGTGTTACTCTGATTTTGTGTAAAATCAGCAGAGAGTGGGCATGACTTAGAGTGAATTTAATATATATATATATATATATATATATATATATATATATAGCAAAGACACACCCATTTCTTATGTGCACTGTAATCCATGATGTTATGTGGTGGTCATTGTGCAAAGGAGATGTTATGTCATGTGTGTGTTATGTCATGGTGGTATTTTACATCAGCGTTGTGCAATCTGCCACACATCCACACGTCCTCTACAGCAAATTAGGATTCATTACAGCTCTTATGGATGAGATAAAATCCCAAATGGACTTTATTAGATCATTATTCAAATTAATTTCCACTCCGTCCTTCTCTCTCTGAGCTGGTAGAGGCAGAAAAAGTATGGCTGACACACACCTCAGACTCTCTTCGTTAAGTGCACACAGTCATGGGAGGTTGATTACTTCACATCTAAACGGATGTTTAGCTGAATTATTGCATCAATTAGCTCGTTTGCAGCAGCAGAATGCTGAGTGATAAAAGTGAACCGAATGCTTTGCAGTCATTAAGAGGAAACTGAGATGTCAGTGTTTACGATCTGGAGAAGCTTTAACAGTTTTGACATCACACACGTTTCTCTCACTGATTTCAGATTTGCATGTTTTAGTCATGTGACTGAGTCGAGATTTCTCAAGCTGAGATGTTGCTGAGGAAAATAATTCAGAAATGTGACACCTCCAACACAACATCTCTCTGCTTTCTCTTTCTCACCAAATTAGCTTTTATTCTTAGCCATTGCATAAATATTGACCATTTCACGTTCATTCGTCACGTGAGTAAACTCTAAAGAGTGAAGCCCCATCCAGCTCAGAGCCAGGAATATTCCTGCATCATTTAAATTCAATCAGTGTGTGACTGGAGAGCGTATCACACTTCTCTTCACTTTCACCACTAAAAGCTCCTAGCTAGGTCACGACTGTTGCACGTGTGCTGATTATGCAAGACCAGTTACTGACACCTGTACACCCATTCCCACGATGATCTAATCAGCCAATCATGAAGCAGCAGTGTAATGCAGTAGATACGTTCCAGCAGCTTTAGGTGATGTTCACATGGAACACCAGAATGTGGAAATAAAATTAAAAGATCTCATTCATTCTGACAATGGCCTGATTGTTGGTGGCAGATGGTCTGGTGTGTGTTTCTGTAACTGCTGATCTCCTGCTGGGATTTTCACACACAACAGTCTCCAGAGTTTACACAGAATGGAGAGATGTCTGCAGACAGAAACAACTTCTTGTTGAGAGAGTTCAGAGGAGAACAGTTTTGTTTAAACTGACAGAGTGGCTACAGAAACTCAGATCAACACCCTGTACATCTGTGGTGAGCTGAAAAGCATATCAGAATTCATCACTTACTGAATATTAATGTGTATTAGCTTCAGCGGCAGAGAACATCATGTTCCTTTCCTGTCATATATACATATAAAACATCTTTTGAAGTGAGGAGTTTGTTTCTATGGTAACAATCAGTGACTCCACTTGACACATAAATGTCACAGAAGAGGAAACACACACACACACACACACACACACACACACACACACACACACACACACACACACACACACACACACACACACACACATCAGCTCTGGAGATTCAGCCGATTAAATCAGGAAGATCAGCTCTGATGAAGCTGATGTTGAGATCATGGTATGGGAAGGATCCAGTGTGGTTTGTTTGAGTGTGTTTATTTTTATGTACATGTGTAGTTGTTATAGTATTGTTTGTTACTGTGTATTTTGTCCAGGTTTATTTTGTTTGTGTGTAGTTTAATGCAGTGTAGTTTGTTCAGGTATAGTTTATTACATTGTAGTTTGTTCAGGTGTAGTTTATTGCAGTGTAGTTTGTTCAGGTGTAGTTTATTACAGTGTAGTATGGTCAGGTGGAGTTTATTCAGGTGTAATTTGTTATGTAGTTTGTTCAAGTGTAGTTGATTACATTGTAATTTGTTCGGGTGTAGTTTATTACAGTGTAGTTTGTTTAGGTGTAGTTTATTACATTGTAGTTTGTTCGGGTGTAGTTTATTACAGTGTCATTTTGTTTAGGTGTAGTTTGTTCAGGTGTAGTTTTTCATAGCGTGGTTATTGAGTCTGTATGAAGATGATTGTTGGTTTCTGTGAGCTGGGCGTGTTAATGAAGGCAGACTGCTAAGTGAGCAGATACACATCATTTGCACTGTAGCGTCACTTCCTGTTTTCATACTGCAGCTGTAAAATTATCTAAAATCCACTCATGTCTCTTAGATGTAGCTGGGATGGAATGTGGAAGTGGATGTAGCTGAGATGGAATGTAGATGTTTGATGTGGTTAAAGTCATGCATAAAACCATTTTTAACAAGGGCAAAGCATGCAGATCTCAGTACACCCAGGCAATAAGATTATCATGCAGCTCACACACTCAAAGCTCCTCAGTAATAGATGACGTTTGGTTTAAGACAGGTGGTTTCATCACCTAACGAACTGCTCTGTCCAAACCCAACCTTGACCACATTTCAGCCACTAAAGGTCAGTTCAGGCTTTCGATCTGCATGGAGATTGTTGGTGTGACATGGCCGAGCAGGTACACACATAGCTCTTCTAATTTCTGGCTACATGAAGAGCCTTAAGGGGTTTGTAGTGAGTTATCAGTCCTGTGAGGAGGCTTCATGTGTGATGTATGGTTTCCTGCATTGCTAATGCTATTGAATAAATGTTCAGCCTCAGTCAATATAATCTCTGGAGATCTTCATTAATTTTTCATGTGATGGTTAATCATGTCGCTGCACTTCAGGTCCCACGATGGCTGCACCTGTTTCTGTAAGTGTAATTAATTTGAGGTACTGAGGGACATGATGGTGTTGGCATGAAGAAACGTTCCAGAGTCAGGATTTATAACGCTCACATTTCCTCAGTGGCTCACTGCAGCAATGTGGTGGAGATTTTTGGGCTAAATGACAAAATGAGTTTGCCCACTGAGCAAGACTGTCTTAATAATTATAATAAAAAAGAAAAAAAAAAAAAGGTGTATTTATATAGTAATCTTTCCAAGCTCAAGGATGCTTTACAGTAAAGAACAATACGTAACATTCAGAGTCAATTATATGTACATTTTCTTCAATTAAAAAAAAAAGCCAGTGCAGTTTTATGTAGCAGTTTATCAAACTGTGGAAAAAATATTTTGTCATTTGCACGGATTAGATCTAAAACCTGAAACAGAACAGAACTCTAGAAAGAGAAACAGTCTGAGACAGTAAAAGCCACATGTTAATCCATCTGTCTGTCTATCTGTCGTTTTCTTTGTGGTGGATGAAGTGCATAAAGCATGTAGTTGAGTTCAAGTAGAGAATCACGAGGTAAAATGTGACTTCAGTAAAAGTAAATGTGTCTCTTTAAACTTTCACTTTAGTAAAAGTACAAAAGTTTTTGCCTTCAAATGAACTTGAGTATCCAAAATACTGATTTATTATATTATAATGTTCCTATTATAATTTTTATTGACAAGATTCTTCACTTAATCACCTCAGTTTGTGTGTAAAGACTCGAATGTGACTCTCAGCACACTGATCTATTAATAGAATGATATTAAAGACTCAAACTCTGATTGATTTCTGTTACAATCATCATGAACACAAAACCTTCTTTAATACAACGTGTAAATGAGGTCACGTGTGTGTTGTGAGTTCGAGTCTGGAGTTTCTTCATCTTTTATTCCTCTCTAAATGTTCTGCTTGATGTTGAACTGATGCTGAACTGTATGTTGGTGATCAGTAGATACACCAAGCGCCGATCAGAACACGTGTAAAACAGAGCATGAGCTCGATCCTGATTGGTGACTCGCTGCGTGTTTCACCAGTTACATTTTTATCCTCGTTAATAAAAAGGAACGACTGATTTCACTACATGTTTCTGAGTAAAAAGTAAAATATTTGACTGAAATGTAGTGAAGTTTCAGTAAAAATCTCCCCAAATGGAAAAACTTTAGTAAAGTACAGAAACACAAAAAGATTAGATTAGATTAGATTCAACTTTATTGTCATTACACGCGTACAAGTACAAGGCAACGAAATGCAGTTTGGGTTTAACCAGATTGTAATAACAACAAGTGCAGGATATACAGTTTTTACATGATTTACATAGTTAAATAGTTAAATAGAATGGTAATATAGACTATAAACAGTAATTTAAAGATGTATATGTACATCTTTAAATGTACATATACACATGTTCATGTTCTGTAGTATACAGAACATAATATACAGATTAATATATGTGCTATGAATATAATTACAGATGAATATGAATATATATGTACTATGAACAATAATATACAGATGCCTATTACTATACACAGATACACTATACACATATATATGTACTATGAACAATAGTATGTTTATATATATATATATGTATGTATGTATGTACTGTGAACATAATATACAGATGCTTATTACTATACACAGGGATTTACAGAAGGATGTGAACGGTGAACATAATATATTGCTATTACTATAAACAGAGAACGGGTATATATACAATGGTAATAATTTAATGGTGAGCAGCAATACAAAGAAGAGCAGTGTGCAAATGAGCAAAGGTTTGTGTAAACAGTCCGTGCAATAGCAAAGTGTGAGGTGAGGAATGATCAGTGTCTCGGTGAGCATAAGTTTTTGAGTAGACAGTCCATTAGCGAAATAACGAAGTGTGAGGTGTGTGGGGGAAATGTGTTAGTGTATCAGTGAGTGTCAGAGTTCACTAAAGAGACAGCTCTAGAAAAAAAGCTGTTCTTTAGTCGGCTGGTCCTGGTCTGGAGGCACCTGTAACGCCTGCCGGAGAGCAGAAGAGTAAACAGTCTATGGGCGGGATGAGAGGAGTCTTTAAGAATGCTGCGAGCTCGACGCAGACGAGAAAAATACTTAAGTACAGTAACGCATTACATTTACTTCCTTACTGTCCACCACTGCTGTCTCTCTGTGTCTGTCTGTCTGTCTGTCTGTCTGTCTGTCTGTCTGTCTGTCTGACTGCATGTCAGAGTGCATGGCTTTCTTTCTGTCTATCTCTCCATCCGTCTGTATGTCTTTCTATCCATGTGTCTGTCTCTTTATCTGTCTGTGTACTGTATCTGTCGTCTGTCTCTGTGGTGTTGATGTTTGATTGTACTTCACAGGATGTGATCTGATGTGATTGTAGTGTTGTGTTGTTTGTGTAGTCAAAATGTGTGTAAGTTTGTGTGTGTACATGCGTGTGTGTAAGTGTGTGTATGTGTGTCTGTGTATGTAAGTGTGTGTCTATGTGTGTGTTAGTTTGTGTGTATGTGTGTTAGTTTGTGTGTATGTGTGTGTAAGTTTGTGTGTGTGTGTGTGTGTGTGTGTGTGTGTGTGTGTGTCTGTGTGTGTGTGTCTGTGTGTGTGTGTGTGTGTGTGTGTGTGTGTGTGTGTGTGTGTGAGAGAAAGATTATTATGAAAATGATTGCTGTATTTACTGACATTTGCCTGAATGCAGGAGGTATAAAGGTGAAGTGTCTTTGTTCTCCTTTATTAATATTTCATGGAGTTTCTGCTGCAAGATTTAAATCTTGATTCTGTTCTTTAGAGAAGCTCCAGAAATGTAGACAATTATTAGTATAAATGCAGAATCTATTTGTCAGTATTTAAGTGTGTATATTCTGAGCTGTGTGTGTGTGTGTGTGTGTGTGTGTGTGTGTGTGTGTGTGTGTGTGTGTGTGGTGTGTGTGTGTGTGTGTAAGTGTGTGCTTTTTATCCTTCTTTCTTTCCTGTTCTTCTTGTCAGTCTGTTCAGTTGTCCATCCCCCACAGCACTACATCATTCCTTCATCTTCCTGTCATCCGTCTCACAGCCTGTAATTCTCTTCTTCTCATACAAATCTGTGTGTGTCGGTGTCAGAGCAGGTGAGAGAGCTGTCTAGATTCTCGTCTGTGTTTTTTCTGAGAGATGTGTTCTGGGGAAGAGAAACTCCCACACAGATGCTGAGGAGAAACACATGAGTCCAGGAAAAGCAGTTTTCAGTAATCAGACTTTTTCTTTCAGGATTTTATGCTGAAAGTGCAGCTGAAGGTCAAATGACACCAGTGGCTTATAGTTGTGTCTTTACTGAGGAGCTGCTTAATGTTCACACAGATTGCAGGGCAGTCTGGGTACATCTGTGTGAATGTACACATACTCACACATACTCACACATACTCACACACACACACACACACACACACACACAACACACACACACACACACACACACACCACACACACACACATTCTTGCATACACACACAGAAACACACACACACACTATCTCGGGTCTGGGGCAGATTCAGGGACTGGGGTAGAATTGAGGACTGGGGTTCCACCATTTAGAGGGTTGATGCAGCAGGTTTCCAGTGTGAGCTGTGATATGAGGGACGAAAGCTGAAAAAAAGCTGAATATAATGCAGAGGCACGAGGGAGAAACGATCATCAAAAACCGAATTCTCTCTGAGTGACGAGCCTCAGTCAAATCAATTCCATGCAGCTGGAACTGAACTAACCCGAGATGATGAAGGTCACTTAAACTCTCTTCCTTTTTCTCCTTCTCTGAATCTGTTCTTTTGTTGCAGTTTCTGCGAGATCGGTGGCAGGCCGACCCGTATCATATGCAGCCGTGTTGAGGATGAAGTCAGAAAGCTCTTCCTCCTCAGTTCTGAGCTCCAGGACGAAGCTGAGGCAGGACCATGGCTCTGTTGTGCAGGACTGGCCTCCATTCTTCAGACAGAGTCTGTCAGCTCTCAGCTCTCCGGAGGATCACAGTGAGGGTGAGAAACCAAACATCACATCTCACTCCCTAATGATTCATCATGATCAATAAGATGTAATGCTGAGCTTCTGACAGTGAGCAGTGATGTGCCTGAAAATGGCCTGGTGTTTCATTCAGACTCAGAAAACTACAGCACACCACCAGGTTCCTCTAATTTTAGTTCTCCTTAAACATGGTTCCTCTCCATGCTGTGGCAGATCTCTATCACCAACTCTCCTGAACCTGCACCATAAACTTACTGCTCACATCACCAGTTATCATTAATGTGTGTGTGTGTGTGTGTGTGTGTGTGTGTGTGTGTGTGTGTGTTGGCTGGACATGCCTGTGATAAGTGAAATGAATGATGAGTTGTGGGAGGATGGACATTATAAGGACGTTATAATGTGGAAATAAATTGAAATCTGAGCAAAAGTTTTGAAATAAATAAATTATAAATCAAAAACAGGTGCAATTCTAAAATGTTCTCTAACACTGTTTATTGTGATCTGAGTAACATGCAGTGTGTGAGTTTGTGTTGATTTTCAATATAAACCATCTCGAGCACATTTCTCCCGTATGTATATAATATTATCTCTAAATTCTGAAACTGCATTAATGAATACAGTATAAAAAAATCATATTTACTTTTATTCTTTTACCAACATGGCTCTCAAATCCACTGCAGTATTTCTCAAACAAGTTAGGGATTTAATCATCATCATCATCATCATCATCATCATACTGCTTTACTAAATCCATTGATTAAGCAAGATCAAATTTTAATATAAAATAGTTCTCAGGTGTGTCATTTTGTCTCATTAGACAGAACTAAACACTCACTGTGTGTAAAATGCAGTGTGATGTTTCAGTGTGATGTTTGGATTTTATTTCTTCTGATCTGCTCTCGGACATTGCATCTTATTTTAAGTGTTTTATTGTATAAGTCTGTTCATTCTCAGCGTAACTCAGGAATAATTCTGCTTACAGAGCAGACGCGAGGTGCCCGTATGAAACTGTAGTAATGGAGTCATCGCAGCAGGCTTGTGTCAGTGTAATGGTGAGAGTGACCTCGTGAAAAAAACAGGTTGATTCATCACGAGTGTGTGTGCCGTGAGTCGGCCGAGGTCACAGCCTGCAGGAAATTGAAGAGGGATCATCAGAACACTTTCAGTTCCCTGAGTCCCATCTCTGTTCGCTATTCTGGCTGATGGATGCATTTGTCTAGAAAAAAGGGAAATATTCATTTTCACAGAAGCAGAATAGAGCTTCAACACGACAGCTGTCATTACAAAGAAATTATTTCTGTACTGCTGGATTCACGTGAGTCCATGGGTTCTTGCTGCTCCTGACTGGCACACGCCATTACTGAAGGAAAGATTGTTGGTATTTTGGGTCAGATGTGTTCGACATAAAGGTTGGTTTGGTTTGGCTCATGGTTTCATCCGCAATCAGCGATTTTCATGCAACAGTTCCTCACAGATCATCAGTGTGAGCTTCTGTCAGCTTGATGTTTAACACAGATGAAGGGTTTTATAACAAGCTGCTGAGTGGACTTCAGTGTTAATGCAAAACGAACACAGAAGTGCTGCAGATCAGAAGTTGTAGGAAATATATCAGGCTTTATTTGTACAGTTTCTGCTCTTCTGATCAAATCTGTGGAAGGAGACCATTTCTCAGTCTAAACTCCGAAACCATCAACACCAAGCTGTTTCCACAGGATCACACTGCAATAATAAATAATGAATTCCACACATATTTCTCAGACTTGCAGCTAAATGATCCCAGTGCCTTGTTGTATGAATTATTTATTGCTCACTGGGGCAAATGATGAACGACAGAAATGTCATTGTGTTAACCCTCTGTGCTGCAGGATATCACTCAATCAGAGTGACACACACACACACACACACACACCACACACACACACACACAACCGTAAAGTACACTACACACTGCAAAATGCGTTAATGTGTCTTTACACTTGATGTTTCATGACATTATGTTACTCTCATAAGGAGAAGACAAAAATCACAGTAACAGTTATAAACACAGTACAGTTATAAATACACTAACAGTTATAAACACAGTAACAGTATTAAAAACACTAACAGTTATAAACACAGTACAGTTATAAATACACTAACAGTTATAAACACAGTAACAGTATTAAAAACACTAACAGTTATAAACACAGTACAGTTATAAAACACTAACAGTTATAAAACATAACAGTTATAAACACAGTAACAGTTATAAACACAGTAACAGTTATAAATACACTAACAGTTATAAACACAGTAACAGTTATAAACACTAACATTATAAACACACTAACAGTTATAAATACACTAACAGTTATAAAACACTAACAGTTATAAACACAGTAACAGTTATAAATACACTAACAGTTATAAATACACTAACAGTTATAAACACAGTAACAGTTATAAACACAGTAACAGTTATAAATACACTAACAGTTATAAATACACTAACAGTTATAAACACAGTAACAGTTATAAACACTAAAATTATAAAAACTAACATTATAAAACACTAACAGTTATAAACACAGTAACAGTTATAAATACACTAACAATTATAAACACACTAACAGTTATAAATACACTAACAGTTATAAACACAGTAACAATTATAAACCTAACAATTATAAACACACTAACAGTTATAAACACACTAACAGTTATAAACACACTAACAGTTATAAATACAGTAACAGTTATAAAACACTAACAGTTATAAACACACTAACAGTTATAAATACACTAACAGTTATAAACACACTAACAGTTATAAACACACTAACAGTTATAAATACACTAACAGTTATAAACACAGTAACAGTTATAACACAGTAACAGTATAAACAGTAACAGTTATAAATACACTAACAGTTATAAACACAGTAACAGTTATAAATACACTAACAATTATAAACACACTAACAGTTATAAATACACTAACAGTTATAAACACACTAACAGTTATAAACACAGTAACAGTTATAAATACACTAACAGTTTAAACACAGTAACAGTTATAAATACACTAACAGTTATAAACACACTAACAGTTATAAACACAGTAACAGTTATAAATACACTAACAGTTATAAACACAGTAACAGTATTAAAAACACTAACAGTTATAAACACAGTAACAGTTATAAACACAGTAACAGTTATAAATACACTAACAGTTATAAACACAGTAACAGTTATAAAACACAGTAACAGTTATAAATACACTAACAGTTATAAACACAGTAACAGTTATAAATACACTAACAATTATAAACACAGTAACAGTTATAAATACACTAACAGTTATAAACACAGTAACAGTTATAAATACACTAACAGTATAAATACACTAACAGTTATAAACACAGTAACAGTTATAAATACACTAACAATTATAAACACACTAACAGTTATAAATACACTAACAGTTATAAACACACTAACAGTTATAAACACAGTACAGTTATAAATACACTAACAGTTATAAACACGTAACAGTATAAAAAATAACAGTTATAAACACAGTACAGTTATAAAACACTAACAGTTATAAACACAGTAACAGTTATAAATACACTAACAGTTATAAACACTAACGTAACAGTTATAAACACTACAGTTATAAATACACTAACAGTTATAAACACAGTAACAGTTTAAACACATAACAGTTATAAATACACTAACAGTTATAAACACAGAAGTATAAAAACAGTTATAAAATACACATAAACACAAACATTATAAACACACTAACAGTTTATAAATACACTAACAGTTATAAACACAAACTTAAAAATAACAGTTATAAACACAGTACAGTTATAAATACACCTAACAGTTATAAAACACTAACAGTTATAAACACATAACAGTTATAAACACAGTAACAGTTATAAATACACTAACAGTTATAAATACACTAACAGTTATAAACACAGTAACAGTTATAAATACACAACATTATAAACCACTAACAGTTATAAATACACTAACAGTTATAAACACAGTAACAGTTATAAATACACTAACAATTATAAACACACTAACAGTTATAAAACACTAACAGTTATAACACAGTACAATTATAAATACACTAACATTATAAACACACTAACAGTTATAAACACACTAACAGATTATAAACACACTAACAGTTATAAACACACTAACAGTTATAAATACACTAACAGTTATAAACACAACATTATAAACACAGTAACCAGTTATAAACACACAGTAACAGTTATAAATACACTAACAGTTATAAACAGACCACTAACAGTTATAAATACAGTTATAAACACACTAACAGTTTAAATACACTAACAGTTATAAACACCAGTAACAGTTATAATACACAGTAACAGTTATAAAACACTAACAGTTATAAATACACTAACAGTTATAAACACAGTAACAGTTATAAATACACTAACAATTATAAACACACTAACAGTTATAAATACACTAACAGTTATAAACACACTACAGTTATAAACACAGTAACAGTTATAAATACACTAACAGTTATAAACAGTAACAGTATAAATACACTAACAGTTATAAACATAACGTTATAAACACAGTAAAGTTATAAATACCTAAAGTTATAAACACAGTAACAGTATTAAAAAACTAACAGTTATAAACACAGTAACAGTTATAAACACAAGTAACAGTTATAAA
>JBCEWE010000210.1:112127-117127 GCA_039877035.1 Silurus lanzhouensis | reverse complement strand
AGAAGATTCCAGTGAGGGTGTTGTGATGTTAAACTGTATGAATGTAAAACACAAATTAGATTTACACAAATATTGTCAAAGTGAGTCGACATCCAATGAGGATTTTCTTCAGTTTATTTATAAATGATGGAATATTTACAGATCCACAGTGTTTAACAAATCATATTTTCAGGTTTTACATTATGAAGATCAGGTCCTTTCAACCCAAACCCCCCAAAATGTCTTTAAGTTTGATGCTTTTCTTTACAGATGTGATTCCATGTTCAGGTCCTGGTACCACCTGATTTGAATGCTCTACTTTTGACTTTACAAACAAGCCATCCTGAGACAAATACACCTACAAGCATTAGTTATACATTTCATCAGCAGAGCACATGGGCTCAGTTCACACTTGTTAAACACTGGAGACAAACAGAAAACTAAAATACACTAAAGTTTGTCTAATAAAATTCTACAGCCACAAACTGGACGATCCAAATGGATTATGGGGGCTTGAGTTGAGCTTTTCTGTGACTAGATTTAAACTTATTGCACTCGGGGACTTGCAATTCGATGCAGATTTTAACTAAGACTTTAAGACTTGAGACTTAAATTAGACATTTAGTTTAGAGGCTTGTTTAGAGTTGCAGCTCACAGAATTGAGACTTGGCTCAAATTTCCATCTTAAAACCTTAAGAACACAGATTTGCAGTTTAGAGTCTTGAGGCCTGATTTGGATGTTAAAATCGTTACATTTGCTTGTTAGCTCAGTGGTTAAGACTTTGTTCTCCTGCTCAGAAGGTTGTGAGTTCAGTTCCCAGCACCACTGTACTGCCACTGCTTGGCCCATAAGTGAGGTTCTTATCCCTCACTTGCTCTATAGTAGAAATAAAAGAATTGTATAGTAAACGCTTGAGTTTAAAAGAGGTCAGACTGATCTGGAGATGGTGGTGACCCCAGGAACAAAAGCAGCCAAAGAAAGTGTTTTTGTAAATGCTTGAGATTTGAGACTTGATTTAAACGTTTATACATCTACTATCCAAACAAGTCCGGGGGAAACAGGACAAGTTTTATTTTTACTTCATTTTATCATATTTGGATAAAAAAAATAGCATCAGGTCATTTCAGTAAATCACCAAAACTTCGGCATTGCACAACTCATCTTACTGCAGAGCTCCAAAATAACAGAGCAACACCGACTTCTGACTTGATATTTCAATGATACTTTACAGATGTTGGGTCAGATTTAGACGAACATCTGATGATGTGCTCCCAAGTTCAATTTGCCTGAAATATTAAGAGCTGCTGGAGACCAGAACATGTCCAATCCAATGTGTGTTACACAGGTGGGTTGTGCATCACATCACTGGATAATGGAGGTGTGTTGTTGATGTTTGTGAAGCTGGTGGAGTGGGTGGTTCTGAGTGGTGGATCAGATCCTTTATATCTGGGAGGAAGAGTCTTACAGCGGGACTTGGTTCTGGTAGCAGGGTCCTGGAGTGGAAGTCCTTTTGTAATGCTCTCCATCATCTCAGGTTTGGATGGAGGTCTTGGTAGTACAGCAGACTGACTAACTGAGAGTTCTGGTTTGGATGGAGGACGTGACAATGCTGCTGATCGGCTCTCTGAAAACTCTGTCTTAGATGGTGACTGCACCAAGGGTTTCTGGCTGCTCGTTATTTCCTGTTTGGACAAAGAGCATGATGGTGCTTCTGCTTGGAGCTCGGTTTCAAAGGAATGGCAGGACACCACTGATAGCTGACTGCCAACTGACTGGAGCTCTGTTTTAGAAGATGATTTGCTGGATTGATGTTTAGATGGAGGTTGTAAAGATACAATGGGACTTCTTTGTAAGTTCTCACTTTTTTGAGAAAAGCTCTGGTTGAAATGCACAAAGCTAGTGGAGTGGCTGGGTTTTCTTGAGCCACCTCCAGGTCCATCTCCTCTTTGTCTGGGTGGAAGGGTTTGGCAGCGGCTCCTGGACCTGGAGGCTAGATTCCGAAGTGGAGGTCCTTTCGGATTAAAGTCTTGGTAGTGTGATTTGAATAGGTTTTCTTGACCCTGAAGGACAGATTGATTTAAGTGAGGATCTGATGTAGTAAGAGACTGATGATCCTTTTCAGGAATAATTGGTTCCACAGTGGTAGATTCAGGTTCCTCTCCTGCTAGGTTCTCCTTGTCTGCTGACTGTAACTCATTCTCAGTTGTCTGGCTCTGCTGAATGATTCTACAGTCTGGCTCGATATCTACTATGGTCTCCTCCTCTGAGGTGTTGACTGTTATGTTGATATTGGCCTGATGCTGGAATGGATGCCGTCGCTGTTTCTCCACCTCCTCGCTAAGAAGAAGATCCAGCAACAAGGCCTTTTCCCGCTTTAGGCAGTCCTTCAAAGAGTGGGGAACATCCGGAATCAACCATGCCACCAGCATACTGAGGAACATCGCCAGGTTCTGAAACACACACAAAAATGTGCAAAATGAACATCTCATCTTGTTGGAGGCAAATTTTGCTGAACAGTAAATACCATATTTATCCATATATAAGACGACCCTCATTTTTTAGTCTAATGATTTTTAAAAAAAAGTTTTATCTTATACACTGAACAATACAGTCGTCATGGTGTATTTTATGCACTGTTGTTTTCTGTTACAGGAATTGTACCTGCAATTAAAACACCTTAAACTTTTCATGTCCCCAAACTGACTCCAAATGTTCTGTTGAATGCACACACTATTAAATTCAATACTGTTCTGGGGAAACCCTTCAAAATTCTGTACAGAACCCTACTAAACAGTTCGGTTTCAAACAGGGTTCCATATTAGTACTCTAAAAACTCTTAGCTATCAAAGAACATCAGAGGAACCTCGAAGAACCTTTTTTCTGTGAATAATTATATCATTAAGGTAAGGTATATTTGTAAAATATATTTTGTAAGTTTTTTTATAAGGTATTTTAGAAATGATCTGTTTTGTTACACTTCTGCTCAGATCAGATCTACTGACCTGGAAAAAGATGACGAAAGCAAGTCGGGCAGCGAGAACAGACCAGTACTGCTTCGAGAGCTGATACGATTCAGGAGACCAGGGGGGATCTCGATAATCTTTATACCTGAAAGAGAAAAAGAAAAAGATGTAAATGTTACTGCTGTGATGAAGTTTTCCTGGGATTTTGGGTCGACGTGTGCACCTGCAGATTTGAAGTTCCCGGTCGAGGCGTGTGCTGTTGGGGGCGGTGCCTGGTCTGAAGTTGCTGGTGTTGAAGTAAGCCAGTGTGTGGTCTATAAAACCATGCATGGTTCCTGTTTCACTGTACAGATACTGATACACCATCCGGGGAATGAACTCAGACGTGAAGGAAATAACGAACGCCTGAGAAAGAGATTTAAAATAAGAGACGATATCCATGACACTGACAAACGTGTGCACCTCAAATATCACCTCCATAAGGGCTTGTTAAATATTTTAACTTAGATTCAGCCCCATTTCCAATCGTCTGGGAAGGCTTGATCGTAGATTTTGGGATGTGTCTGCATGGATAATGATCATTTGGCTACAAGACTAATAGTGAGATTATGCACTGGTGGTGGTGAGGAGGTCTGGGGAGAAGTCAGTGCCAGATCCTCCCATAGATGTTTAGTTGGGTTGAGTGGGTTCTTCCACTCATACCTTCATACAACATGTTCCAATGGCGATAACGTTTATTTTTTACATTTAAGGAAATCGTTTAAAAAAGAATTATATGGGAGTTTGATAATCAAGAGTCCACATACTTTTGGCCATACTGTGTAAAAAACCTGTGCTAATTTAGTATTTAATTTAGAACATTTCTGTCAATAATTCTGTCTGTGTAATAAAAATGCACCAGATATTTTATAATTCTTAACAAATAAAGTAGATCATCTGTAACACTTACAGCCAATGAGAATATAATAATAATAATAATAATAAATAATAATAATAATAATAATAATAATAATAATAATATTTTAACTCAGTGAAGTACTATCTGAACATGAACACACTTTGTATAAACAGAAAGTCTGTGTTTGTTACACACATTTGTGATAACAGCAAACTTGCTGATGCCACTGAGGATGTTGTACCATATTCCTGAAGAAAAACAGACAGAGATGAGTTCACACTCAAACACAGCAAGGGTTTGCTCAAAAACAGGAAAATGTAATGATCAAAGCTGCACAAATGAGATGTAGAAAT
The DNA here is from genome assembly GCA_039877035.1 of Silurus lanzhouensis. Classification (NCBI taxonomy): domain Eukaryota; kingdom Metazoa; phylum Chordata; class Actinopteri; order Siluriformes; family Siluridae; genus Silurus; species Silurus lanzhouensis. Next base: position 112,933 of record JBCEWE010000210.1, on the reverse strand, counting down.
GAGACACAAAGGAGAATTCAGAAGGTTTCAAACAAGAAAGTAACAATTGCTGCTAATTAACTGCCATGGCAACCGGAAACAACAATGCAGCATGCAGTGCAGAGAGAATAAAATAAAAGTGGAATGACGCTGGATGAGAGTATTGCTACATGGACCAAATGAATTCCTACCGATCTCCTTCGCTCTGACTGCATCAGGCCGCCGGATTTCTGTCACAAACTTTGCAGCATCGAGTCGAATCTCAATGACGTTATTGAGCAGAGCGAAGACGGGAGCGAGCGGGAACGAGGCCACGAAAAGCGTCACAAAGCCGTACTGGATAACTGCAGCACAAACAGAAATAACGCCAATTACCAATAGCAGAAATATACAGTCTCTGTCCAGACACCAGTCCCTGTGTGTATCACATCCCAGACCTTTCATTACAAATCTGATCTCCTACATGGAGGCTGTTATTAAACACTCACTCATTTCCATGTACTCCGGACTCAGACCCTCATACGGCTCCAGCTGGTAGTCTAAATCCCAGCGATGCCGAGGCCGATTCGGATCTTTGTCTTTCTTCTTCTTTTCTCCTCCTTCTTTCTCCTCTTTATACTTACGATACATCTTCTTCAGCTTTCTATAGTTGGGCAGAGAATAATTATATAAGTGCCATCATCAATATATCAATTATCATGCTGTGATTTTATACAAATTTGTGTGCATCCAAAAATGTGTGTTTACTCATGTATACACAATGTCAAAGAGTTGTGACAGTGTATAAAATGTACATAAAAACAGAATGCAATGATTTGCAATTCTAA
>JBCEWE010000210.1:94627-104627 GCA_039877035.1 Silurus lanzhouensis | reverse complement strand
CCAAATACACATCATAGATCCAATCAGAGTAGAGATCAGATCTCACCTGTCTGTCATTGCGCAGCTCTTTAGCGTCGGAGGTAAAATCTCCCTGCAGGAACGACAGATCAGCACTCATCCTGCTCTCCTCAAACACTCATATTTACACCAGTCTGTACGTTTATTCTCTTGTAAATATAAATAAATGTCTTCATAAATAAATAATGAGTATTAGTAGAGATACAGGTAGGGGGCGCTATTAACATCCGTCTGGGAGTGGGGAGTTATAATAATGTACACACAGGGGATCATGCAGTTATAGGAAATAAGTTCACACATCCCTGAGTGTTTTACTGCTCCAAACTACTGTCTTTTATTACGTTTATTAACAAACACCACATCATGCATTTAATGCGCTTTTATTTATAATTATTTCTTGTAGTTGAATCTGATGAATGTTTTGATTGTTTGTTTCCGTGTATTTGTAACGTTATAAAACTCACATCGTGTAAGGGAAACGCTGCGTCGTACACACCTCGAGCCAGTAACGACGTGATTCCTGAGCAAACACAATCATCAGTAAACACATTCACAGGAATGATTTATTCCACATCAACATACCCAAGATGGCCAAATGTATGTGGACACCTGATCATAAGATTGCTGTGTGCTTCTTTTAAACATCTCATTCCACATTTAGCTTCTAGTATAATAAGCTGCAGTTTTCTGGGAAGATGTTCCACTAGATTTTACAGAGATTTGTGCAGATGAATTCAGCTACAAGGGTGTGAGTGAAGTCAGGTAGTGATGTAGGTGAGAAGGTGAGGAGGTTCCTGAAGTGCAGTCAGCGTTCACATTCATCCAAAAGGTGTTCAATAGGGAGCTTTATAGCAGGAGATCTTCCACTCCAACACATGGAAAGCAGATCTTTATGGAGCTGGCTCTGTGGAGCATTGCCATGTTGGAACAGTGTGGGGTCCCACAGTTCAATTGAAGAGAAGATTTAATTCCTGCAGCATCCAAAGACGTCTTTTACAACTTTGTGCCTCCAAGTTTGTAGAACCATTTTGGTGAAGAACCAAATATGGCAGGAAAGTCGGGTGTCCCAATACCTTTGGTCGTATTGTTTATGTTCAGGTTTAAAACTGAGAAATAAATTCAATATAATTCTGTGTACATGAAAAACACTAATGAACAGGAAGTGAGTGAAGAGTGTTTACCCAGAGTCTGACACGCCTGTGTACACGCCGTGCGTCTCAGGATCTCAAACACCTGCAAACACCATGAGGAAAATACACACCTACAGGAATTTGTCACAAAACGTTGTGTTGATGTTAATGTTCTGTTTCTCACACTCACTATTCTCCCTCGCGTCGCCGTGTCGAAGAGTGTGTTCCTCGACTTAATATCAAACCTGAAATACAAGAGTTCATACATTTAAAGTATCTGAAACTGTGTGTGTGTGTGTGTGTGTGTGTGTGTGTGTGTGTGTGTATATACAGGTGTAGCTTCTCTCTGTTGAATGGTAGAGACAGGACACGTGTGTGCGGGTTGTGTGGAGGACCAGGAACTCCAGGCTGAAAGGGCTGGTTGAGCTTCTCCCACAGTGAACTCAGGAGTCCAGCGAGTCCCGTCTTCTCCTTCAGCTCGTAAATCTGTGGCGCAGAAAACAAAGGAAGTGGACACTTGTCATTTATATCATTCCATATTCCCCATAAACTCATCCTGAGGTGAACATCTCACACGCCCATGTAAATATAAACATAAAATACACAGTGCCAGTCAGAAGATCCGACACGTCTTCTCCTTCTCTTTCAGTGTTTTTTTGTCTATTTGTATTATTTTCAATATTATACTGTACATTAATACTGAACTAATCAAATCTAGTTAAGATAGTTTGTGATGAATTTAGATTAGATTAGACTAGATTAGAGATTACAGAGCCAATGAAATGCAGTTCACATCTAAGCAGAAGTGCATAAGTGGAATAAGTGGAAGAGGGGGAATAATGTACAGACGGTGCAGCAGGTAATAAATGTATATATATTAATATACAATATATTGTGTAAAGATTGTGCATAGATGTCAGGAGATAACGTGCTCAAATGACATGATATAGTTATGTACCTGTATAAATGTTGTATAAACAGTATAAATATGGGTGGAATATACAGTAGGGTGCTGATAAACAAGTTATGGATGGTGCATAAACAGTGGATAAACAGTGCAAAAGAAAACAGCAGAAAGTAACAATGCAGTAGTGTGTTTTTAAACTGTATGATGATCAGATGTTCAGTGCAGCAACATCCACAGGAAAACGTTATTCTTCAGTCTGTTTGTGCGGCTCTGAAGGAGGAATAGTCCATGATTGGGGTGAGAGGGATCTTTGATGAGCTCCACTGCTGCACTGTCGTGCAGTTTTCACCACCCTCTGAAGGGCTTCACGGTCCGAAGCAGTGCAGCTGCTGAAGCACACTGAGAAGCAGTTAGTGAGGATGCTCTCATTGGCACAGCGGTAAAAGTTTTTTGAATCTCCTCAGAAGAAACAGGTGCCGTTGTGCCTTTCTGATCAGGATAGAAGAGTTCAGAGACCAGGTGAGATCCTCAGAAATGTGGACTCCAAGGAACTTAAAGCTGAGTACATGCTCAACAGCAGCTCCGTTGATGTGACTGGGAACATGAGTGTGATTGTCAGCTCGTCTAAAGTCCACAATGACCTCCTTTGTCTTCTTGGTGTTAAGTTCAAAGTTATTGTCCTCACACTATGCTACAAGCTGCTGGATCTCCTCCCTGTAAGCCGTCACATGTTTACCTCTGATCAGGCCTACCTGCTGTTTGAGGCATAGGCAGGTACACAGTCATGGTGTAGAGAGAATAGAAGAGGAGACAATACACATCCTTGAGGAACCCCAGTGCTGAGGGTAAGACTGGAGGAGGTTACGGTGTTCAGTTGGACAGACTGTGGTCTGTTCATAAGGAAGTCCAGGGTCAAGTTGCAGAGATGTGTGCTGATGTCAAGATGTTTCAGCTTCAAGATTCGCTCGGAGGGGCTACGATGTAAAAAACTGAGCTGAAATCAACAACATCCTGACATAAGTGTCGGGTTGTCCAGGTGAGTCAGAGAAGAATGAAGCACTGTGGAAATGGCGTCCTCACTTGACCAATTCAGGTGATCGGCAAATTAGTATTGGTCCAGAGTGGGAGGCAGACAGGCTTTGAGGTGGTTGAGGAACAGTCTTTTGAAGCACTTTGCAATGACAGGGGTGAGTACAACAGGACGAAAGTCACCCAGTTCTGTAGCAGCAGAGTGTTTTGGCACTGACACGATGGTACCAGACTTGAAGCAGGTGGGAACATTTGCCTGGGCCAAGGACAGTTTAAAGATGTCCGTGAAGACCTCAGCCAGCTGCTCCACCCATGCTCTGAGTACACGGCCAGGGATGCCGTCAGGGCCGGCTGCTCTCCATGCGTTCACCCTGCCCAGGGTAGCACACACTTCAGAGATGGAGAGTGTGAGTGGCTGCTCACCTGGTGATAGCTCTGCCTTGAGCATGGGCTTCATGTTCCCTTTTTCAAAATGAGCTTAGCAGTGGTTGAGCTTGACAGGGAGTGAAGCAGAACTGGCTGTGGTGCCCCACTGGGTGGTTTGAGGTCAGTGATGGCCTAAATCCCTTGCCACATGCGTCGGGGGTCAGCAGAGTTGAAGTGCTCCTCGATCTGCTGTTGGTATACATGTTTGGCTTTGCAGATTCCCCTCCTCAAATTGGCTCTGGCGACGCTATAGGCCTCACAGGCTTCTGACCTAAAGGCTGTGTTGTGTGCTTTCAGCATTAGCCGGACCTCCTGTTTCATCCAGGGCTTCTGATTGGGGAACACTGATGTTCGTTTGTGAGGTCACCCGATCCACACACCTGTTGATGTGGTTAAGAACAGAGTTGTCTATATAAGAACTGTTGCTGAAGAGAGGCATCAGCCCCATCCAGCCAGATTTTAACAGTCCTGGTTGTGGGTTTTACACATTGGAATAAAAAGTAAAGGAAAAGCAGTCAACAAGTACTCAACACCTCTGGATATTCCTTAAGATGGTTAGAAACCAAAACCAGGTCATGACCTCATGAGGCTGATGAGAGAACACCAAGAGCAGCCATCAAAACTAAATAGACCTACGTTGCACAATCTAAAATATCAAACATGTTCTGGTTCTTTAACACATTTTTGTTTACTACAGAATTCCAGATGTTTTCTTTCATAGTTTGGATTCTTCAGTATTAATGTGCAATGTTGAAAATAATAGAAATAAAGAAAAACCATTGAAGAAGAAACTGCGTTCAAACTACTGACTGATTCTGTATATATAATATAGATATAATAAAATAGATATGATAAAGATATATATTACATAGATATAAATGATAAATGTATAATATAAATATACCTTTATGATATAAATAAATGGAAATCTCATGAAAATGAACATTTGAAAGATTAATGCATTCAGTCCTGATGTTCCTGAAATATAGTTTATCCTTGAGGCTCTGTGTGTGTGTGTGTGTGTGTGTGTGTGTGTGTGTGTGTGTGTGTGTGTGTGTGTGTGTGTGTGTGTGTGTCTGTGTGTGTCTGTGTGTGTCTGTGTGTGTCTGTGTGTTTGTGTGTGTCTGTGTGTGTAAGAGAGAGAGAAATTGGAACACACTCTTTTGGTAGGAACTTTGATCTTTAGAAGCTCTGCCTCACGACTCAGCACCGACCAGGGGACATGAAGACGTGTAAAACGGACTGTCTTCATCTGAGAGAGAGAGAGAGAGAGAGAGAGAGAGAGAGAGAGAGAGAGAGAGAGAGAGAGAGAGAGAGAGAGACGTGGTGTCCTGCTGTAAGAAATTACTTTTTCACTTACTGATGAACACCTGTCTTTGTTTGGTTTAATGGCATGTATCAAATGTTAAATAACAGACACAGACACACACACACACACACACACACACACACACATATGGACACACACACACACATGGACACACACACACACACACGCGCACCTCTTCATCTCGTTCGATCTCCAAACCTTGCTCCTGTAGCCCTCGCTCAAACTCCTCCCTGATCAGGGCCTTTTCTGCTTCACCTGGGCCTGAAGCCATGCCCACCTCCAACTCCGCCTCTGCCAGGTTGGCTTGCGGGTCTGTGTGGTGAGGGGCGGGACTCTCAGGAGGCAGGTTGCCATTAGTGACGATGGAAAGGCGTCTTTTGCAGTGATACACGAGAACGTAATCGACTCTCCTTCGGCCATCAGTGAAACACACACCTCCTTTCGGACATGGGTGGGGCTTAGCCTAACGCAACACACACTGATTATACACACCAATTATACACACAAATAGGATTATTAAATAATAAATATAATAAAAAAATAAATTTTATGTTTAGTTTATTTGAGTGTTAATTTATATTTTTCTATTTTACATTTTTTTTTTTACACAGAACCTGTCATTTCAACGTGAAGAATTAGACAGAAACCAGTACACACCGGTTCCTCAGCAGGTTTTTCTCCACCATGTCGGCTGGAGATGTTCTCGTGGCTGATTTCAGAAATGTCTCGGGCGAGACTGCGCAGCTTCTCACTGTGAATAGACGAGGAGTCACTCACAGCTATAGTTCCTCGCAGGCACTCCGGAGCTCCATTCCATCTCTCTGGGGGAAGAAATAGTGTGTGTGTGTATGTGTGTGTGTGTATGTTTGTGTGTGTGTGTGTGTTTGAGAGAGAGAGAAAGAAAGAAAGAAAGAAAGAAAGAAAGAAAGAAAGAGAGAGAGAGAGAGAGAGAGAGAGAGAGAGAGAGAGAGAGAGAGAGAGAGAGAGAGAGAGAACGTAAACTGAGAGAATGACAGAGATACAGAGGAAGATAGTGTATATGAAAGAAATAGACTTACAGACACAGAGAGAGACAGGGGAAAAGAATGGACAACCAACCAAGCAACAGACAGACAGATAAAATGACAGAAAGAGAGCAAGAGAGAGATACAAAGACAAACACTGATTGTATATGAGAGAGAGAGATGCAGACAGAGCGATGGTATAATTGTTGGTTGTTGAGGTTCAGCACCATGGACGGGGCACCACTTAACATCAATCACATGATTACACGCTTCTTTACCCAGAGCATGTCTTCATCTCCCTAAACACTGAACTCTAAAAACTGCACTGAAAACACTGAACACGGCCCTTAACACTAAACTTAACACTGCCCTTAACATTAAACTTAACACTGAACTTAACACTGAACTTAACACTGAACTTAACACTGCCCTTAACACTGAACTTAACAGTGAACTTAACACTGCCCTTAACACTGCCCTTAACACTGAGCACCGAAAACACTGAACATTGCACTAAAAATCACAGCACCGAACACTGAATTCTAAACACTGAATACTAAACACTGCACTAAACACTGCACTGATCTGTGTGTAAAGGTAAATAATAAGCCGAGGTTGTGTGACGCATAGAGTGGAGCCTTAAATAGCTCATCTTAACGCACTGGCCGCTAATTACACACACACACACACACACACACACACACACACACACACACACACACACAGTCTGGTTCACCAACACCGAGCCCGCCGCCATGTGGAGAAAACCCCTCGGCATGTTTCTGCTCATCACCTTCATGAGCACTGAGAAGTGTGTGTAGATGACAACAGAGCAGTGTGTGTACACACACAGTGCGGTTTACAAACCCATACAAGCGAAACACTTCTCATTCGTGTGAATGGAGAGCAGCCAGGAGCAAACAAACAAACACACACGCACACACACGCACACACAATTAACAACAACAACAGCCACCACCATCACCACCGTCACCCAGCGCGCCGTGCGCGCTCCCGGTTATGTAGCACTCACCTGAGCCAGACCTGTGAAAGGACATGCTTGTCTCGGTGGGTAAAGGGGGTCAGGTGTGTGAGCAGAACGCTGGGGTGGAGGTGAAGATGGAGGAGATGAAGTACAATCCTTCACTCGGATCAGCGCTGCCAGCTTAATGCCGCCGCTCCTCCTGTTAATTCCGCGCGCGCGCAGCTTTGGGCTTTAAAAGTTGTGACACGGTGACACAACCGACACACAACCGACACACGCTGCTGTTCCACTGTGATATTTATGTCATCACTGTTACACTGATGCGGGTCACAAATCACCCGGATGCTGAAAGTGTATGCGATTTCCCTCTGCTGAGACTGAAACCTTCTCCCTCTCTAATCACTTATATTCACATCTTATCCAAACATTTCATAGCAGGGAGAGGGTGGGCGGGGCTTAGGATAGCCAGGATTAAATAATAATAATAATAATAATAATAATAATATTAATAATAATAATAATAATAACAATAATACCAATAATAACAATATTAATAATAATAATTATTGTTATTATTATTATTATTATTATTATTATTATTATTATTATTATTATTATTATTATTAATGCATTAGTGCATTAAAATGCTCCTAGATTTCTTCCTGTACTTCACTGCTGAGGTTCTGGGTATATTATGTTGTAGATGTGTAAATAAAAAAAGAATAAAAAAAGAAAGCTGTAGACCAGCTGGGCTTCACCTCATGCTAGAGATGGAGAGACGCAGTTGTCGGTTTAAAACGATATTCTCATCACTCCTGCATTTCTCCACACTCTATGAGGTAAAGTTTGGCGTTCCTCAAGGATCTGTCTTAGGCCCACTGCTTTTCTCTTTATATATGCTGGTGAAATCATTCATAAACATGGGATTCGCTTCCATTGCTATGCTGATGACACACAGCTGTATATTTCAGCAAAGCCAGATGAGAGAGATCAGCTTAATAATGTTGAGGAGTGTGTAAAGGACATTAGACAGTGGATGCTTAATAACTTTCTTCTGCTCAACTCAGATAAGACAGAAGTACTTTTACTAGGACCACATGCAGCTAGAAGCAAACTTTCTGATTACGTAGCATCTCTGGATGGTGTTTCTGTTTCAGCATGTACGGCTGTCAAAGACCTCGGTGTGATTATTGACCCGAGTCTTTCCTTTGAGTCTCATGTGAACAATATCACCAGGATCGCCTTCTTCCACCTTAGAAATATTGCTAAAATTAGAAATATGATGTCGTTACAGGATGCAGAAAAACTAGTTCATGCTTTTGTTACTTCTAGATTAGACTACTGTAACGCTTTACTGTCTGGGTGTGTGAGTAAGTGCAGAAATAAGCTTCAGTTAGTTCAGAATGCAGCAGCAAGAGTCCTCACCAGATCTAGAAAATATGATCACATCAGCCCTGTTTTAATTAGTCTACACTGCTCCCAATTACATCTCACACTGATTATAAAATACTACTACTGACGTATAACTCAGTATCTGAGTGAACTTCTGTACCAGGATGACCCTCCACGCCTACTTAGATCAAAAGGTGCTGGCTATCTGTTGGTTCCTCAAATAATGAAGACTACCGCAGGGGGCAGATGTTTCTCTTATAAACCCCACAGTTATGGAACAACCTTCCAATCAGTGTTCGGGACTCAGACACAGTCTCAGTGTTCAAGTCGAGGTTGAAAACTTATTTATTTAGTCAAGCCTTTTATCAGTAGATTTTTTCTTAGGTAAAGGTGCAGATCTGGAGGGAGCATGGATATAGAGTGTTTGGTGAACTGGTATATTTGTATGCTGTCGTCCCCTCACATTCACACGTTCACTCAGGTTTGTTGACGGTGGTGTGGTGGGTCGTCTCTTATCCCAGAGATCCCTCATGTCTGTGTTACCTTCTGGTTCTCCCTTTTAGTTATGCTGCCATAGCGAGTCTTGCCGGAGTCCAAACTGCACAGTGACATTAACTTTCATACACCAATAGTTACACTTAATAATCCATATCCTTCTCTTCCCGTCACCCTCTCTCTCTCTCTCTCTCTCTCTCTCTCTCTCTCTCTCTCTCTCTCTCTCTCTCTCTCTCTCTCGATCGAGTTAAACATGCTCCTGAGGCTCCAGTGACCACTGTTCCTGCCCCTCTCCCCTCCGCGGATCTTCACACTTCTGTGCAGCTTGGGACGGTCTCTCCTCAACACCTTGGGTGGTTCCATATAATTCCGGAGTAGAACGGGTGCTTTGAGGACGGATTGGACTGTAGTTGGTGTCGGCGGTCTGCTGCACTGACTCGGGAGTGCAGTTTGCTTCTGATCGTCATCACTGCACCCCGCAGCATTGTATATCTGCTTCAAATGGACATTTGGTGCAACCCAGATGAGGATGGGTTCCCTCTTGAGTCTGGTTCCTCTCAAGGTTTCTTCCTTATGCCATCTCGGGGAGTTTTTCCTTGCCACAGTTGCTCATCAGGGACAAACATACTTACAAAGAACATATTTACATTTAATCACCACATTATCTGTGTAAAGCTGCTTTGAGACAATGTTCATTGTTAAAAGCGCTATACAAATAAAAATGAATTGAATTGAATTGAATTGAATTGAATTGAATTGAATTTGAATGAAAAAATAAGAATCTACATCAAGACTAGTGTGAAGCAATTCTTTTCTTCTGAGTGATTTGTGATAGAAGAGTATCTGTGAGAGTGAAAGGGAAAGTTTATAGGACTGTGGTGAGACCTGAGATGTTGTATGGATTAGAGACAGTGGCATTGAGTAAAAGACAGGGGGTGGAGCTGGAGGTAGCAGAGCTGAAGATGTTGAGATGTTCGTTGGGAGTGACGACGATGGACAGGATTAGAAATGAGTTTATTAGAGGGACAGCGCATGTAGGACGTTTTGGAGACAAGGTGAGGGAGGTGAAATTGAGATGGTTTGGACATGTGCAAAGGAGGGACATGGGGTATATCAGTAGGAGAATGCTGAGGATGGAGACACCCGGAAGGAGGAAAAGAGGAAGAACAAGGAGGAGGTTTATGGATGTGGTGAGGGAAGACATGCAGGTAGTTGGTGTGAAAGAGGCAGATGTAGAGGACAGGGGGGTGTGGAGACAGATGATCTGCTGTGGAGACTCCTAAT
>JBCEWE010000210.1:67500-83734 GCA_039877035.1 Silurus lanzhouensis | reverse complement strand
TTTTATATATAAAAGTATATAATCAGAGTGTGACTATATAAAATATAGTAAGGTGTAGGTATTTATATCAACCTCTATGTCCTAAATTAGTTTTAAGACTACTTTTGAGAATGTCCTTGATTTTTTGTTTGGACATTCATTTTTTTCTGTAATTTGTTGTGTTTTGTAGTTTGTGTAGAGCAGGTACCCAGTTTGGATGAAGTATCTGCTTTGTTCTGTATTTTATCCACCAGCTAAGAAGGTTTTTCTGCGCTCTGTTCATCTCTCCAGCTCACAGCCTCTACAGGTTTCTCTCCGTACAGGATCACCGCTACCTGAGTTCCACTACGGCCTGAAACACACTCACAGTAACACGGGAATATCCAGGATATGTGTAATGTGAGTGAGATAAGAGTTACCTGTGTGTTCATCAAAGCTAAACTAATATATAAAGAAGCCAAAGGTCAAAAATCTAATATTATAAATCTACTTCATCTCTGTGTGGTTTGGAGCAGCAGAATTCTAGATCTAATGAGCTTTTAATAAGTAGGAATTTCATGACCATGGTATAATTCAATTCAATTTAGATTTACTTTTATACATTAAAGAATATACAAGTTTGTTCCTTATAATTATATGTTTTTCACCCTATAAGGTGATAATAAACTGCTACGCGTGAGGTCTTACACCGTTTTAAAGCTCTTTCCTTCACCTCAGGATGTTCTTCACCTCTACATCCACAAAAACATCCTATAACATCTCACACCTACACCTGCATCATCACTGATATAAAACAATATAAAATCTGCTCACCGATATGAGTTTTCTTTATAATGGACTTCACAAATGTTTTCAGATCCTCAAATTGTTTACTTAAAGTGGCTCTGAGCAGAAATATGACATCCATAGGCTTTGAGCAGGGTACTGAAACACACACACACACACACACACACACACACACACACACACACACACACACACACACACACACACACTTTCAACTTTAATAAATTTCAACTTAGAATTCAACTCAGAGTATACAGTCACTGATATAAAAGAAGTATAAAGTCAGTTATAAAGATATTATTATAAACTGTTATAACATATGAAAATGTTTAATGTTAAATGGTTCTCAAAATATTGGCCTCCCCTCTAGTGGGGAGTTAAGATATGACAGGTGGGGTGCAACAAATGGTGGCAGGATTTATATATATATATATATATATATATATATATATATATATATATATATATATATATATATATATATATATATATATATATATATTTATTCGTGAAACACTGGATTAAACTGATATCATTTAGTTGTTCTTATGAAACTTTATTGTTATCAAAAGCAACACGCACAAATAAAGTAAAATATTTTTAACTCAGTTACATATATCGCTTAATACTTAATACGTATTAAAACATATTATATATAAGCATTTATTAAGCGTGCATTGTTAGAGTTATTAACATGCTAGGTTAGCGATGTGGAGACCTTAGCTGTAGTAGGTTTTCTGCTGTGCATTTATAATCAAGTTGCCTTGTTTTACAATAGTTTTGTAATTCTTCCTTCTTTACTTTATTTATTTAATTTATATTACAAAGTACGAAAGTAAAAAATATATAATATTTGAATTTTTATGCATCTATTTAAAAACAATAAATAAATAAATAAATATGAGAAAAGTATGAATCTTAAATAATAAGATAAAGTTGTAGTGTGTGTTCTGACCTGCAGGGGGCAGTGTGGCTCTGGGTGGCAGTACAGGTGTAAACGGTCCTTTTCGAGTCCTACTGATGTTGACCAGCAGGGGTCCCAGTGTCCTAAACTGCTCTGTATTATTCACCATGATTGGTGCATGAGGAAAACTTAGAGTTTGAAGATCCATGTCACGTACATGTGGACCAATCCCGATGGGGAATATCTGCGTGTGGGTGGAGCTTGGTGGCCTCTGGATGACATCAGTGGGTGGATTTTGGGTTATAAGAAACACCATCTGGTCAGGAGAGCGACTTGGCGTGTCGGTGGTGATGGACTCGTAGATGGAGCGTACGGCGTGCCCCGTGTTGATTTGCTCACCACCTCTGAAGTGGATCTGCTGCAGGCGGTGCAGGAGGAGCTCTCGTTGCTGCAGCTCCATTCGGCTGATCTCCACGGTAACGGTGTAAGAATACTGCATCACTGTGACACGGTATTTCTCCTTCTCTTGCTGTTCGAATGAGGCCAGGATGTCCACCAGGGCATCTCGGGTGCGGTTAAAACTATCTTCTCCGACACTATTTGACCCCTCTAGAAGGATGGTGATGTCATGATAGGTTACGCTAGGAGGGGGAAAAGTACTTCCAGGACTGAGGATGCTGGGAAACGGTGTCATAATGGTGGCAGATGGAGGAACGGTGGCAGGAGCAGTGCTAAACCAAGTTGCTACAGGACTTGTGGTGGTAGTGGTGGTAGTGGAAGAAGTTGTCTTTGGTTTCTGAATGGCTGGTTTCTTTGGAGGTTCAGGGTCCAGCCCCAAGGTGCAGAGGTAATCTATTATCTCAAAAGCTTGGTTCTCCAGCTCTTCTGCGCTGCTCAGAACATACAACCGACTGCTTGGTGTGGCTTTTGTAATTTCATTTACCTGTGCCAGGTTGACATCAGGCCCCAGAGCGATGGTGAGAATGGTGATGTCTTTCTTCTTCAGCAGACGCTGAGTGGTGCGCATGGGCCGAGGGTTTTTACTGGCCGTCAACAAAATAGCGACCCGACCAGCATGTTCTCGCTTGTTTTTGTCATAAATGTAAACAGACAGATACTTGATGGCTTCGTCCATGAAGGCGACGTCACCACCGCTGTAGTGCATATCACGCACCGTTTTCTTAAAGATCCACTTTTGTACCTGCATATCGTAGCTCTTCACTCCAGAGTGGAAGAGGAGCACCGTGGCCCGGGTGTGTGCCGAGCCCATCCGGAAACGATCCACCACACCCAAGATGAAGAGCTTTACCAGGTTGAAATCTGCCTCACTGAGAGATGAAGAGCCGTCCACCAGGAAGGCCAGGTCCATTGCTCGGTCACAGGCATCCTCGGGGACTGGAGTAGAGAAGGGAAACGGTGTGGTAGTGGCCAAACCAGTAACAGGGCTCAGTGTGGAGGTGGGGCCAGACAGAGGACATGGACCACACGTTAGCGTGTTCTCCTCACAGTTACTGAAATGCAAGAGTATCGCATGTTAAACATCATTTTCTTCTTCTAGTCTCATTTTCTATCCCTGCATTTTTAAAGACAAAAACATCTTAAGATAGTTAAAGGACATACCATATCTGACAGAGATGGGGGTCATCATGATTGAGAATGATCTGCTTTCCGTGTGAAATTCGTTCTCCACCATGCATGCACACTTGACATTGCGATGGATCGACACAGCGCTGAAGAACCTCATCTAAGATCTGACCTAAAAAGGAGAGCCATCATAATCTGTTGTGGAACTTTGTGTATCTCTGTATTGTTTAGTTCACCAGATTATATCACGTACCAACAAAAGACGAAAAAACAATAATAAAGTTTGTTCCACACTGCAGGAACGTTACTGAGATTCACTCCAAATGATCCAATAATAATAATAAATACATTTCTGTTCCTTCATTGTGTTGATGGTTATAAAATGTTTCTATGTGTTTTAGTGAAATATTTAAGAGCTGATATAGAGGTGACAGCTGGGATCGAAGTGTTTTGCGTGACAGGATGTACTGGGTTCTGCTGTGGGTTTGGTACCTGGCGGACAGGAAGCATGGCAGCCCTCCACACAGGTGCTGGGGCAGGTTAAGGGTTCTGGGTGCTGACAGGTTACAGGACAGGCGTTTCCACAGGCATTAAAGCGCCACTCACACTCCAGACCTGCGTCCTTATTTAACTCCTCACAGCTCAGAGCTGAAACATATCATCATCATCACCATCATCATCATCATCATCATCATCACTCAGATCACACACTAGTGAGCAAGTAAGCGAAACACAAATGTTTGTTTCCTGTGAATGTCCACGGCATTGAACTTCAGCCTAATTCAACTTCTGAGCTCTTTGCAAAACTATAAAGCAACAAATCTAAATGAATGACATGAATAATTTATTTGACCAATCCTACATCACATGTGGTCCAATGTTTCTTACATTCTCACAACTGCAGTTCTCATTTCCTTCTTGCTTTATAAGAATCATTCTTATTCTATAATTCTTATAAGCTATGCTTTACTCATCTTATTTAAGAATGAAGCTTGTATTAAACCAGTGAGATCATAAACTTCAACTATTCACTTACAAAAAATCATCAGCTGCCCCTTGTGGTTGAAACTGGTACAACACTCAATTTTAGCGAATATTTATTTATACTATAAGAAAACGAGGCGATAGCCTTTTTTTTTGTTTTTTTCAAAACAATAGTTAACCTGTTCCTAAAAATCATCATCATCATCATCATCACCATCATCATCATCATCATCATCATCATCACCATCATCATGGCTTTATTGCACCACAGTTACAGGTTCTCCATCTGTTCTAGATCAGGATGTTGGACTCACGGCACAGATCGTTGGACCTCCAGTCCACTATCACACCCTTCTGAGCGCACTCATGAGCGTAGGCAGCAATGACATCACAGAAACAAGCGCAGTCTCCCACAGACGAACACGAACACGTGTCCTGAGTGCAGATCTCCCAGAAAGGTTCAGAGTCCACCTTAGAACCACGAAGAACTCATAAGTGAGAACGTCCTGCTCGGGTCTAAATGACTCACATTTGCAAACACATAATTTAGTCTCACAGTCGAATACAGAGATACTGACCATGCTGTTACACTCCCTGAAGATGTCGCTGCTGAGCACACGACACGACTGCTCTACTGTCACTAGCTTCAGCATATCAGTGTTGCACTCAGATGGGACCTACACACACACACACACACACACACACACACACACACACACACACACACACACACAAATACAATTACACACACACATGCACACAGTATAAAGCTCTACCTCTGGATGGTGTTCTCTTCAATTAGAGACCACTTTTTGCATCTGTAAAGTGAAGTGGAGTGTGTAGTTTAGTGGAGTGTGTAGTGTGTAGTGTAGTGTAGTGTGTAGTTTAGTGTAGTGTGTAGTGTGTAGTGGAGTGTGTAGTTTAGTGGAGTTTGTAGTGTGTAGTGTAGTGTAGTGTGTAGTTTAGTGTAGTGTAGTGTAGTGTAGTGTAGTGTAGTGTAGTGTAGTGTGTAGTTTAGTGGAGTGTGTAGTGTGTAGTGTAGTGTAGTGTGTAGTTTAGTCTAGTGTGTAGTGGAGTGTGTAGTTTAGTGGAGTTTGTAGTGTGTAGTGTAGTGTAGTGTGTAGTTTAGTGTAGTGTGTAGTGTAGTGTAGTGTAGTGTAGTGTGTAGTTTAGTGGAGTGTGTAGTGTGTAGTGTAGTGTAGTGTGTAGTTTAGTGTAGTGGGTAGTGGAGTGTGTAGTTTAGTGGAGTTTGTAGTGTGTAGTGTAGTGTAGTGTGTAGTTTAGTGTAGTGTAGTGTGTAGTTTAGTGTAGTGTGTAGTTTAGTGTAGTGTGTAGTGTGTAGTGGAGTGTGTAGTTTAGTGGAGTTTGTAGTGTGTAGTGTAGTGTAGTGTGTAGTTTAGTGTAGTGTGTAGTGTAGTGTAGTGTAGTGTAGTGTAGTGTAGTGTGTAGTTTAGTGGAGTGTGTAGTGTAGTGGAGTGTGTAGTTTAGTGTAGTGTGTAGTGGAGTGTGTAGTTTAGTGGAGTTTGTAGTGTGTAGCGTAGTGTAGTGTGTAGTTTAGTGTAGTGTGTAGTGTAGTGTAGTGTAGTGTAGTGTGTAGTTTAGTGTAGTGTAGTGTAGTGTAGTGTAGTGTAGTGTAGTGTAGTGTGTAGTTTAGTGGAGTGTGTAGTGTAGTGTAGTGTAGTGTAGTGTAGTGTGTAGTTTAGTGTAGTGTAGTGTAGTGTAGTGTAGTGTAGTGTAGTGTAGTGTGTAGTTTAGTGGAGTGTGTAGTGTAGTGTAGTGTAGTGTAGTGTAGTGTGTAGTTTAGTGGAGTGTGTAGTGTAGTGTAGTGTAGTGTAGTGTAGTGTGTAGTTTAGTGTAGTGTAGTGTAGTGTAGTGTAGTGTAGTTTGTAGTGTAGTGTAGTGTAGTGTAGTGTAGTGTAGGTAGTGTAGTGTAGTGTGTAGTGTAGTGTGTAGTGTATGTTGTAGTGTAGTGTAGTGTGTAGTTTAGTGGAGTGTGTAGTGTAGTGTAGTGTAGTGTAGTGTAGTGTAGTGTAGTGTAGTGTGTAGTTTAGTGGAGTGTGTAGTGTAGTGTAGTGTAGTGTAGTGTAGTGTGTAGTTTAGTGGAGTGTGTAGTGTAGTGTAGTGTAGTGTAGTGTAGTGTAGTGTAGTGTGTAGTTTAGTGTAGTGTGGAGTGTGTAGTGTGTAGCGTAGTGTAGTGTAGTGTAGTGTAGTGTAGTGTAGTGTGTAGCGTAGTGTAGTGTAATGTAGTTTAGTGTAGTGTAGTGTAGTTTAGTGTAGTGTAGTGTAGTGTAGTGTGTAGCGTAGTGTAGTGTAATGTAGTTTAGTGTAGTGTAGTGTAGTTTAGTGTAGTGTGTAGTTTAGTGGAGTGTGTAGTGTGTAGCGTGTGAGCTCTCGGTCACCTGGACAGCGTCGGCGCAGCTCGGTCGAACCTTCCATGAGTTTCCAAAATCTACAGGATTCACCTCCATCTGGTTATTACTGCTCACCAGGTCATTATTCGGACTGCCATCAAAATTCCCACACAAACCACAGACTTTATTCTGAAAACCATGTGGGAACCCATTATCATTTCATGATGGGAGAGGAACATGATCAATAGATTCAAAATAGATAAAGACTGAGGTGTGTGTGTGTGTGTGTGTGTGTGTGTGTGTGTGTGTGTGTGTGTGTGTGTGTGTGTGTGTGTGTGTGCATTACCCTGTACACACTGCTGATCTGCAGTATAATTCGAGTTCCCATGTCCCAGGTGATAGAAATGTGTTTCCCCAGCAGCACAGTGTAGTACAGTCCAGACCGTACCATCTCAACCTCTGTCTCCTTCATCACCGGCTTCCTCATCCTCACCTGCATTTACACCATGCACACAAACATAGAAAGGTGTGTGTGTGTGTGTGTGTGTGTGTGTGTGTGTGTGTGTGTGTGTGTGTGTGTGTGTGTGTGTATGTGTGTGTGTGTGTGTGTGTGTGTGTGTATGTGTGTGTGGGTGTGTGCGTTAGAGAGAAAGTGTGAGAATTACAGACCTCTCCTTTCTCCATAGTGATCAGTCCTCCCATGTAAAACACACTGATGCTTTTACTGCACCGGTGACCGATGACCCCACACGCCGTGTTTTCCACCAGCAGCCGGAATGTTCCCTCCACACCGTTACAATAATCCTATAGACACACACACACACACACACACACACACACACACACACACACACACACACACACACACACACACACACAGACAGTAATGTTATTTTTCCTGCAGAAAAATCAGCAATGTTTTATAAATCACATGAATCGTGTAAGATGTCCTGATAAACAGGGTTAAATAAAACACACACACACACACACACACACACACACACACACACACTCACACACACACACACACACACACACTCTCTCTCTCTCTAATGGACGTACTGTATGTAACTCACTTGAGCGAGAACGTACTGACAGCGTCCTGGGAACGAAAATTTTAGTCCATCGTAGCTGATGTAGTTGGACTCTCCGACAGTGCGACACACACCATCACACACTCTCTCAGTGCACTTCCACTGCCGGCCTTCACAAACACTTCACACACAAACACACATCAAACACAAAACACACTCAGACACTTTATTACATCTATATTTTACTGAAGGATCATTCACAGGAGTGTGTAGAGGGTTGTGTTCAGGGGTGAGACAGGTGAGATGGGTAGGACAAATGAGACATGTGAGACAGGTAGGATAGGGGAGACAGGTAAGATAGGGGAGACAGGTCAGATAAAGGAAACAGGTGGGATAGGGGAGACAGGTCAGATAAAGGAGACAGGTAAGATAGGGGAGACAGGTCAGATAAAGGAGACAGGTGGGATAGGGGAGACAGGTCAGATAAAGGAGACAGGTGGGATAGGGGAGACAGGTCAGATAAAGGAGACAGGTGGGATAGGGGAGACAGGTCAGATAAAGGAGACAGGTGGGATAGGGGAGACAGGTCAGATAAAGGAGACAGGTGGGATAGGGGAGACAGGTCAGATAAAGGAGACAGGTGGGATAGGGGAGACAGGTCAGATAAAGGAGACAGGTAAGATAGGGGAGACAGGTCAGATAAAGGAGACAGGTGGGATAGGGGAGACAGGTCAGATAAAGGAGACAGGTGGGATAGGGGAGACAGGTCAGATAAAGGAGACAGGTAAGATAGGGGAGACAGGTCAGATAAAGGAAACAGGTGGGATAGGGGAGACAGGTCAGATAAAGGAGACAGGTAAGATAGGGGAGACAGGTCAGATAGGACACAGAAGCATGTAGAGGGGTGTTAGATGAGTGGGACAGGTGAGACAAGTGGGACGATATGGACAGGTGAGATGGGTGAGACAGGTGGTCATTACCAGGTATTACAGTCGATGCTAATGCTCTGCCCCGGAGCGTAAGGGTGGTTGTTATGGAAACAGGGACACTGGTCTGGAGGAATGCAGTCTCTCCTGTAACGAACCTGAACACCATCAGAGAACATTAATATCTTAGAGACTAGTACAGACCATGTGACCATCATTATCATTACCATACACACACACACACACACACACACACACACACACACACACACACACACACATACGTACCGTCCCAGCTGGACACACACAGCCAGAAATACAGCCCTGGCTCACACACTCCAGGTCTAAGTTCTGACATGTTTTTGCACACTCAATGCCGACATCCTTCGAACTCTCACACTCGACCCTGTGGAGTGGGACAGGACAGGAGACAGAGCGTCGCTCTACACACACACACACACACACACACACACACACACACACACACACACACACACACACATACACACACACACACACACACACACACATTTATTAAATGCATTAATTTATACCAATTGTCCAGGCAGAGGGACCGAGCTGGAAAGGATGTACTGCAAGTTAGAGCAGTAAAGGATGGAGAGGGAAATGTGTTGACTAGTGAGGAGAGTGTGTTGAGAAGATGGAGGGAGTATTTTGAGCAGCTGATGAACGAGGAAAATGAGAGAGAGATAAGGTTGGATGATGTGGAGATGTGAAGCAGGATGTAGATAGGATTAGTAAGGAGGAAGTGAGAGCAGCGATTAAGAGGATGAAGAGTGGAAAGTCGGTTGGACCAGATGACATTCCGGTAGAAGCGTGGAGATGTTTAGGAGAGATGCAGTGGAGTTTTTAACCAGATTGTTTAACAAGATTTTGGAAGGTGAGAAGATGCCTGAGGAATGGAGAAGGAGTGTGCTGGTACAGATCTTTAAGAATAAGGGAGATGTGCTACAGGGGAATAAAGTTGATCAGTCACACCATGAAGTTATGGGAAAGAGTAGTGGAAGTGTGGTGATATTTTACATGTTGAACACCTGAGATGTTGTATGGTTTAGAGACAGTAGCATTGAGTAAAAGACAGGAGGTGGAGCTGGAGGTAGCAGAGCTGAAGATGTTGAGATGTTCGTTGGGAGTGACGACGATGGACAGGATTAGAAATGAGTTTATTAGAGGGACAGCGCATGTAGGACGTTTAGGAGACAAGTGACTCTTGACACGTACCTCGAGAAGGTGCAGATTCATCAAAGAAAAGATCTGACAGCATAGAGGGAGCGAGATCACTGGAGCTGCAGCGCATGGAGCCGAACTCACAGTAACTATAACACACACACACACACACACACACACACACACACACACACACACACACATAAAGACTTATTTTTTCTGCTTTCAGCTTCAGATTTCAGATGATCTTATTTTTAATTATTTTAGATTTTATTAACAATTTTTTTTTATTGTAATTTTTATTGACAATAATATTTATTATATTACATTTTATTCTAGTTTAATGTTTCAACTTAAGTAATGTTTTATAAATTTATTTTAAATGTTTTTCTCCATTAAAGTTTTATGAATGTTCTTTTTATTTAATTAATACACACTGTGTCTCTCACACACACACACAGTGTGTAAAACAGATATTATTTATTATTAATATTTGAGTGTATTGTGTGTGTGCGTGTGTGTGTGAGGGTGAGGGTGTGTGCGTGTGTGTGTGTTAGTGTGCAAGCCTGTGTGTGTGCGGGTGCATGTGTGTGTGTTTGTGTGTGTGTGTGTGTATCCTGACCAAATGGAGTTGTGATCGGCGAACATGTCGTTAGGTTGGTAGATCTCTCCGTGGTGGTGACAGGAGCAGTGATCAGGTGACACACACTCGCCCGAGTCGCTCAGGTACAAACCCAGTGGGCAGAAACATCCCTCATCACACACACTCACACACTCCGTGTCCGGGACAGAGAGAGAGTGACACGTCTGATTACACATATTCCCACACACCTTGTACACCTGATCACCTGGACATGTCAACTCTGAGAACACACACACACACACACACACACACACACACACACACACACACTCAGTATATATATATATATTTACACAATTTATATTTTTGACAGATTTTTATATTTTATATTATATTACATTAATATTTATACAAATGATTATTATTATTACATAACAAACATTTATAAAAAATGTTCTTTTCCAGATGAAATTAGTTTGAACATTTTATTCACATAAAATGATTCACAACAAATTATTATTTTTAATTATATAGTTTATTTTATTACACACAAAAAGTAAAGTAAAATCATGATAAGTTTCATATTTATAAAAACAAATAAATAACATTTTTATTTTCTTGCAGTTGTTTCATTAAAGTAACTGAATTTTTGGGGGTTTTTTGTCCTTAATATTTAACTTAATAGAAATATTTATTTTTTATATATATTTGATATAAATCCTAAAAAACATCTTGTTAGAGAGAAAAGGTTTATTTCACATTTCCCCTGTCCAGAATTCAATTTACTGCCAATCAATCAAATCAAACAATCAAACAATCAAACAATCAAACAGTCAAATGCATAATGAAATATTGATACATTTCAATATTTTGTAAAGAATTTCATTATATAATTTACTCAAAGCAATTATTAAATCATCTTAAACAATTATCACTACTTATGGGTTTTCTTTGTTTTAATTAATACATTTTAATACTTTTTTACTTTTTCTGTGATTATTATTGACAATAATGAATTTTACCACTTAAATTGTAAATTGCCTTCAGATTCCTTATTAATATTATTAACAACAGTGCAGTTTACTGTGTGTGTGTGTGTGTGTGTGTGTGTGTGTGTGTGTGTGTGTGTGTGTGTGTGTGTGTTTACCGCAGTTTCCCTGACCCCTCCAGTCGATCAGCACTCCCCGGGCTGCGCATGCGGCTGCGTAGCTGCTGACGGCTGCACACAGGCACTCAGGTCCGTCTGCGCAGGAGCAGACGTCATACCGGCAATTCTTTACGTACGGACTCGGGTTCACTTTGTGATGACACGCTTCAAAATGAACTGAGAGCATCACTGCACACGACTCCTCCGCAAAGTACACTGCGCACACATACACACACACACACACACACACACACACACACACACACAATGTTTTAATGAGCACAGAAACAACGATTAATTCATCAGATACATCCATAACCCCAATTCCAAAAAAGTTGGGACACTGGGTAAAATGTAAATAACAACAAGATGTAATGTTTTTTAAATCTCATAAACATGTATTTTATTCACAATTGGAAAAACAACATATAAAATGTTGAAACTTAGTCACTTAGCTAATGAGGTTAATTGACAGCAGGTCAGTGAGATGATTGGGTATAAATGGTGTATCTTAGAGAGGAAGAGTCTTTTAAAAGTAAAGAAAAGCAGATCTTCACCAATCTGTGAAAGACTGTCTACAAACTGGAACAATTTCTGAATAATGAAACAATAATTCAAAATCAGAAATTGCAAAAGAGTTGAATATCTCCTCATTTACAGTAAATAATATCATTAAAAGTTTCAGTACATCTGGAGAAATCTCTGTGCACACGGGACAAGAGTGAAAATCAATAATGGATGTCTGTGATCTTTAGAAATCATTGTCTGTGATCAATTTGCCATGTCATCCACAGATGCAGGTAAAATCTCTATCATGTAAAGAAGAAGGCATGCGTGAACATGATCCAGTAACACTTCAACTCTGGGCAGAAAACTCATTTAAAATGTCCTGAGGCAAAGTGCAAAACTGTTCTGTGGTCTTTTTGAAAACAATGGACACCACACTGTCCAGACTAAAGAGGAGTGGGACCATCTGGCTTGTTATCTGTGTTCAGTTTAAAAAACTACATGTCTGATGGTATGGAGATCATTAGTGCCTGTGGAAAGGGCAGCCTGAACGTCCATCAATGCTGAACAGTATATACAGGTTTTAGAGGAACAAATGCTTCCACCCAGAAAGCATCTTTTTCAGGGAAGGTGCTGCATATTTGAGCAAAACCATGCTAACATCATCTATTACAATAGCATGACTTTGTAGTAGAAAACTCCGGGTGCTGAACTGACCTGCCTGCAGTCTAGACCTTTTACCATCTGAAAACATTCACTGAATCATGAAACAAAAAAATACAATAAAGGAAACCCAGAACTGTTGAGCAGCTGGAATCCTGTATCAGACACATACGAGACAACGTTCCTCTCCCAAAACATCAGCAACTGGTCTCCTCAATTCCCAGATGTATACGGACAGAAGATGAGATGCTACACAGTGGAAAACATGATCCTGTAACTGAAACAACTTTTTCGAGACATGTTGCAGCCAATACATTTAACATGACCTTTTTTCATAAAATAGTATAAATTCTCAGTTTAAACATTTTCAAACTTTTTTTGTTGTTTTATTGTGAATAATATTTTTATTCTTGAGATTAGAAAATTATAGAATTTAGTTTTTATTTACGTTTGTTGCTCATTGGAAGTAAATCCATAACAATTAACAAAATAAATTGTGCCAATTTATTATTGTGTGTGTGTGTGTGTGTGTGTGTGTGTGTGTGTGTGTGTGTGTGTATATAGACCTCTCTTCGGGTTTAAGCTGCATGGATCAGTGGATTGTTTCTGGATGTTGTCACACTCAGCGTTCATCTTCCACGCATTCCCAAAACCCTCCACTCGCGTCTCCACCACTCCACCCACCGTCAGGAAGTCGTCTCCTTGGTTACCGTTATAGTTACCACACAAACCACACGTTTTCCCTGCATAGGCTGGACTTAGCTACACACACACACACACACACACACACACACACACACACACACACACACACACACACACACACACACACACACAAATATAATATGTTGTGCATGTGTGCACCTTTACTGACCATCAGTGTTGATTGTGGTCATTTAAAATGTTATTCCATAATCACACACACACACACACACACACACACACACACACACACACACACACACACACACACACACACACACACACATGCAGACACACTCACTCGGAGCTGCACATGTCCATGACCATCCCAATTCAGCTGGAGATCATCTCCAAAGTTCAACCGTACTGATGACATCACTGTCCTCTGGACACGCAGTCGTCCTATACACACACACACACACACCACACACACACACACACACACACACACACACACACACATTAATACATTAATACATAAATCATTACAAACACAAATAACATTGTTATTTGATTGAAACGAACCATTAATTAAGGGAGTTTGAACATCGATGCCGTCAACAGAAACCACGCCCCCATGCTTCAACCTGAACGTCTGATTCGCCAGATCGTGGAGCTTTAAGGTGACTGAACGTGTGCACACAGCATCCGGGTCATCTGCACACTAACACATATACACACACACACACACACACACACACACACACACACACACACACACACACACACACACACACCACACACACACACACGTAAAAAAATATAATTAAGTAGAAATGTGTTTATGTAACATTCATGGAAGGAGTCTCCAGTTTCCGTGTTTCTTAAAGGTGTTCCAACAGTGCTGAATATAACTGTATATTAATGAAAACATTTAAACTCTAATTGTTGATAAATTAATGTGATATAAAATAAATGAAGCTTCCTGACACAGAGAATTAGGGTCACATGAAGGGTAAATGAAGGTTAAATGAAGGTTAAATGAAGGTTAAATAGTAAGTGTACCTGCACAGTGTCGATGAGGACCGAGAAAGTTTTACTCTGACAATCTTTAGCCAACAAATACTGACAGATTCCACTGAAGGTGAAGAATTTATCATCAAACGTCTTAAAGTGGGACTGTCCTGTAACCACACACTCTCCTGCACACACACACACACACACACACACACACACACACACACACACACACACACACACACACACACACACACACAAGGGTTCAATTCACATTGTATTTTCATTTCTACAAGTATGACAATTATGAGGATGATGATAATGTGTGTGTTTGTGTGTGTGTGTGTGTGTGTGTGTGTGTGTGTGTGTGTGTGTGTGTGTGTACCCTTACCTGGACATTCCTCGTTGGTGCACTCCCATGATCCATGACGACACACACTGTAAAAAAGAAAGAGAACATGATTTAATCTCCATAAAGAAATGAATGCAAAAAGAAAGAAAAAATATATAAATAAATAATTCTAATTATCTTAAGTTACACACACCATGTGTTGCAGTCCTGTGAGACAGTGGATCCAGGAGGAAAGCGTTTCCCTGAGTGCTGACATGAACACTGAGAAACATCGACACACTGCTCTTGATCCAGCACCTTACCCGCTACACACACACACACACACACCCACACACACACACACACCACACACACACACACACACAACCAAAATTTTAGGAGATACAAAAAATGTTTATTGTTTTTAGAAAATATACAAAAAGAGTGTCGTGTGGCTCCGCCCCTCACCTGCACAGGTGCAGCCATCTACACACTCGTCTCTGCAGAGCTCATGGATGTTGAGGCTCTGACAGGAAGTGGAACACGGCTGAGCACATTCAGTGTACTGCATCCCTACTGGACACTTCGGAGCTGCACATACACACACACACATACACACACACACACAGACACACACACATATTGACAGATGATGAGTGACATGAGATGATTAAAATATAGTTGTGTGTGTGTGTGTGTGTGTGTGTGTGTGTGTGTGTGTGTGTGTGTGTGTGTGTGTGTGTGTGTGTGTGTTTTACTCTGCACTGACTCTGTGTGTGTGTGTGTGTGTGTGTGTGTGTGTGTGTGTGTGTGTGTGTGTGTGTGTGTGTGTGTTTTACTCTGCACTGGCTCTGTGTGTGTGTGTGTGTGTGTGTGTGTGTGTGTGTGTGTGTGTGTGTGTGTGTGTGTGTGTGTTTTACTCTGCACTGGCTCTGTGTGTGTGTGTGTGTGTGTGTGTGTGTGTGTGTGTGTGTGTGTGTGTTTGTGTGTGTGTGTGTGTGTGTTTTACTCTGCACTGGCTCTGTGTGTGTGTGTGTGTGTATGTGTGTGTGTGTGTGTGTGTGTGTGTGTGTGTTTTACTCTGCACTGGCTCTGTGTGTGTGTGTGTGTGTATGTGTGTGTGTGTGTGTGTGTGTGTGTGTGTGTGTGTGTGTGTTACTCACTGCATTGGCTCTGTGAGTGCCAGCCATGCAGGACGAGTCCGTGACTGGCGCAGGTGCGAGCGTACTCCAGCAGGGCGTGGCACACACACTCCTCACCGTCCCCACAATGACACACATCCGACTCACACACCGACAAGAACGCATCTACATCTACCAGGTGGTTACAGCGCAGAAACACCGCAGAGGTTCGCAGAACCTCACACCGAGACATTAACTACACACACAAACACACACATTAAACTTTATTCACACGGGGACGTTCTCTGTATGCAGCAGCTGATTTTCACATTTCTGTGTATTTCAATTTGTTGAATTAATAAATAATATATTTATATAATTTATAATTGATAGGTGATGATTGATGGGTAATAATTTACAGGTGGTGATCAATGTGTAATGATTTATAGGTAATGATTGACGTTAAGATTGTTTACAGGTGATGATT
>JBCEWE010000210.1:42500-52500 GCA_039877035.1 Silurus lanzhouensis | reverse complement strand
TTGTAACACGCCAGCAGATGGCAGCACCAGGCTGCATGCAAAGTCACAGGGAGCACTGACCTTTATAAGTTAGTTTGCCAAAAGACAGCTTCATGTGTACATTTGGAAATTAATGTTCTAGAACAGCAGCCGTGAGATTAGTGCAGGATTATATAATGCACTCACTCTTATACAGTCTCGTAAGGAAGGAGTCTCCAGTGTCAGCACTTGGTAACAGTCAGAGGTACAGTGGTCTTCTTCAGGACAGAGAAGTTTACACTCCTTCATGGTTTTTCAGTTTTGTGAAAAGATTCACTGTAACCCTAAATGGATAAAGACTCTGTAATCACGTTCTGTAATTGAATGTTGTGGTGTAAGAGGAATAAAACAGGTGTGATGTTGGAGGAAATTAATCAGCATCCGTGTGACAACAGGCTCTTTAAACTGTTGTGATTTTTTCCAGAGTTGTCCTGATGCTATTGAGAAGTTCTTCACCTCTAAACTCCACATTATCGGAGGCGTCGGGATCGGAATCGGAATCATCATGGTAAAACATTTTGAGATTTTCTTTAAGAGTTAAAAATGACAGCAGCGGCAGCAGGTCATGTGATGCTGCTGGCTCTTATTGCAGTAATACATGTGTTCATTTGGTTTATTTGGTGCAGATCTTGGGCATGGTCTTCAGCATGATGCTGCTGTGTGCCATCAGGAAGAGTCAGGAGATCGTCTGAGGGCATTGGTGTGAAACATTGGCATATTCATGTTGCATGATTTCTATCCTGAAGCTCTCGCTCTCACCTGCACGTCTCGTTCCTCTGCTTGGTGGGAAATTTCACAGTTTAGCTGTAGGACTGGTTCATTTCATGAAAAATGGAAAAACTGTAGATTTAGTGGATTTTGTGGAGCGTTTTGGAAAAGATGTAACTGTATATTTTTTATTGTTGCTGTAATTGTGATGTTGTTGTTGTTTGCACTCAGTTCAATCTGCTGATGTCGTGTTTTTATATAAACACATTTATGGCATTTTATTATTATATACATGTCTGAGTTTTTTCTTTACATCTTATTATTCTGTGTTATTTATGTTAAATAATTTCATTGCTCTGTATAAAGAGGCGTCACGATGCTCTGAAGATACAGTACATTTTTAGAAATATAAAAAAAAACAAAACAAAGGATAACATTATAATTCTGATTTAATAAGAAATAATTATTTTAATAATTTAATTATACCATGTGTTTCCTCAGACACACGGCCATCATTACAGGGACATTTCACATGCAAGAATACACAAATTCTGGAGTTTAAGGTATAATATAGAGTATGTAGGAACTCCAGTTCCAGGTTCTGTGGGGTTTTATTATGTTGCACACACCAGATTTCTCTCTATTATTCAGGAGTGATGTGAAGATCAGATCATTTTAGTCACTCGGCTCTTACAATCTCATTTATTAAAATTAACTAATATTTTTTTGTCATTTAATTAATTTCTGTTCTTTTGATCAGAAATAAAATAAAATGTTACATTTTCAGAAAGCAGATTCATCAACACAAATACATATACCAACTTTTACTGTAGTTCCAATAATGAAAATGTGACAGTGCATCTAATTATAATAAACAGAATGAGGAGCTTCACCTCTCATATCTTCTGGTATCTTTAATTATTTGTCACGTGACTCCATTAATTTTTGAAAAAATAATGTCAAGATTCAGCCTAAAAAACTCTGACCATTGCATTGTGTAGTGTTTCTGGGAGTCACGTGACAAAAAGAACGAGCGACATGGACCAGAGGACTCAATTCTGTCTCCTGCACATAACCTACAGAGATTTTGTGATGCTTTGCTTATATGCGTCCAGTGAAAAATTAAGGAATCACGATGTCAGAATGAACGAGCCATAACGAATATTCATCCAAAGAACTTCAGAAAAAAAATACTGCTGTGTCTCTGCTATGAGGTTACAGTTTTGTTGTAGACCAAACAAACTTATCTGCAGGCGTGACCCTGAGAATCCATCAGAACGAAGATTCTTACATTCACATGCATGTAAAAAGTGTTCTGTTGCGTGCAAGTGAATTTTGGAAATGGTTTAAAAACCCTGGTATGTGGTTTAGGAGAGCGTTTTATAACTTTTCAGATCGATTCGGATTTACGTGGATGCAGCCTCACTTTTTGGATTTGTTGAACTTTATGGAAATGCAGTGGTGTGTGAATGTAACAAGACGTCCATGTGCACAAGGCTGAGAATTTAAAAGAGATTCATATTTGCATTGAGAAATAACACAGAGAGAAAAAGAGAGAGAGAGAGAAAGAGAGGGAAAGAGAGAGAGAAAGAGAAAGAGAGAGGGAAAGAGAGGGAAAGATAGAGAAAGATATAGAGAAAGAGGGAGAGAGATAGAGAGAAAGAGGGAGGGAAAAAGAGAGAGAGAGAGAGAGAGAGAGAAAGAGATAGAGAGAAAGAGAGAGGGAAAGAAAGAGAGAGGGAAAGAGAGAGAGAGAGAAAAAGAGAGGGAAAGAGAGAGAGAGGTAGAGAGAAAGAGGGAGGGAAAGAGAGAGAGAGAGAGAGAGAGAGAGAGAGAGGGAAAGAGAGGGAAAGAGAGAGAGAAAGAGAGAGGGAAAGAGAGAGAGAGCTTCTCCAGCTGTTACTCTCACTAAAGCGATTATAACAATATTCATTCTGGGGTGCCAATAATTATTATCATGTGTGTAATAAATGTAATAAAGTGGTTAGTGGGATCTTTGTACACATTGTGATTAATTAATAGTGTGTTTAAATAAAAAGTAAACCTGTCTCTGTGTGTGAAGTCAAAATGATTTGTTGTAGCTGATTTATTAAAACAGAAACCTTTAGGAAGGGTGCCAATAATTAGTGAAGTGTGTGAGATCAGATCCTCAGTCAACACTAGGTCATGAATGAGGAACCGACGGGAAACACTAATAAACGGAGCTTAATCAGGCGCGATCGTGACGTTAATCACGGCCGTGACTCAGACTTTCATCTGATCTCAGTTTCCTGCTTCTTCCTTTTCCTTCACAGTTTAATATTTCAGAAAAAACACAGGAACTGAATTTAAAGCGTTAATAAATAATTACATAAGAAAAGCCTGAATAATTGTTATAAAATGATAGAAATTGTACATGTGGGATTTTGTTTGTTCACCCTGAGATTATAAAATTCACAAGTAGAGGAAAATATTTACATTTTTATATATTTATAAATATTACATTTAATAATTTCACTTCTTTATTATTATTTTGGTTGTAAAAGAATTGAATACGAATAATTGAATAAATAATTTGTGCACAATAATGAGTGTTTATGTATCTTGGTGTGTGTGTGTGTGTGTGTGTGTGTGTGTGTGTGTGTGTGTGTGTGTGTGTGTGTGTGTGTGTGTCAGTATGAGTCCAGACGTCTCCACAGGCCCCATGTGAACCTGAATGTCTCACAGTTCTGATCCACATGACATAAACATAAAGTGCCTTTAGGTTACTGTGTGTGTGTGTGTGTGTGTGTGTGTGTGTGTGTGGGGTGTGGGACATAATGTCCTGGATGGTGCTTGTTGTTGTTACAGAGCACAGACACTGGAGACTCCTTCCATAAAGTTTACATAAACATCTACTTACTGATGGAGCCGTTGCTATGGTAACCATAACAGTTCATAGTGAGGGCATTTATATAAACCTGCACTACTCTCATCACCACCAATCAGGATCCAGAACTCAGCGGCCATGTGGAATAACATGTTTTTTTAACCCCCACCCACTACTTTCTCCCATACACACACACACACACACACACACACACACACACACACACACACACACACTTAATCTCTTTAGCTGATCAAAGTTTGGATTTTCATGATGAGTCACAAACAACCCCAAACAGACGCCTTCAACAACAAGACAATAGAGAGATTACTGAGGACCGGCTTGAGAGGACACGCCCACCAAACTCCACTTCCTGTTCTGAGTGGAAACTTTGATCCACTTCTGTTTCTGCGATAAATAAAATTAAATATCCCGATAACATCATCGCTAACAACAACGAGTACACAACGTTTTCACACGAACATAAACATTACACACAATAGAGTTAAATACATACAAAAACACGTTTATTACAAGTTTATATTTATGTGATTTTAATACTAAAAATGATGTTGATTATTTCAATTCCTGGACCTGATTGTAATGTTTTATGTGTCAGATTTTAAAAAGCAGTTAAAAACACACAAACTCTCTACTGATCACGACACTGAGATCTTCCTGAGATGTTCTCTGTTATGGTGATGTGAGCAGATCCTGACTCTTCTTCCAAAAAATATCTCATGATTCTTACATTGTGTTGTTTTTGCAGCTTTTTCTGAATAAATGAGATCTAATTAGCCAGTAATTAGCACATGGTCATTATGGGATATTTATATACAAGATTTACACCATGTTCCTTCAGGAGTTTCATAGAAACCATGAGCTAACAACAGACTCAGTGAGTTATGAGGTACCTGTCAGAACATGTATGAGATTAGACCTAATCAGACCTGGCTCTCAGATTCTAAACCTCACCCCCATCAATTACATTCATTAGGACTTAAAATCATCTCATTTATTTAGCTGAGTAGCATCTAAGCAACACTGGGATTTGACCTCATGACCTTCAGATTAAAATCTTCAGATTGGGTTTCCTGCAGGTTCTCCACAAACCTATACATATAAAATAAAAGTAATTTCCTGTTCTTCTTCTTAATCGTGATATAATCATGACTCACCTGGAGTCGAGAAATAGTTTGATTGTTCTCCACACACAGACGTTTTTCCTTCATTGATCAGTTCTCACCTGTTTTTTGACACTTTCTCAAAAGGTTTTAATCTGAGGTCAGCCCACAGATCTTCTAGACTTCAAACACATTCCTCTTCACACTACATGCTCTGTGTGGAGGTTTTCATCAACACACACATATCCTGAAAGAAGTTTATGAAGCTTCAGGAAGATCTGATTCTCATGAAAAAGGAGGAAGAAGATGCTTCTTTACACTGAACACACATCTTTCACTACATCTTTTTCTCCTTTATTTGTTTTAGGAGAATTTTTACATTTTTGAGAGGAAAGCTGATGATAGAAGACTGATTGCTGAACCGTTATCTCCTGCAATCTGGAGATCTGAAATCTGCATCTGTATTTATTATTCAATTATTTTATTTTTACAAACATGGACATTGCATGTGGAAACACCAGGTGTTTTATAGTGTGGGACATTTGTGTCTCTAACAGAAGAACTTGTGTAAGATGAAGTACAGGAGAGAAGATGTGATCAGACTCCTTCACCCCCACACACACACATGGAGGTGGAAGTTTAATGGTTTGGGGTTGTTTTGGAGCAGTGAAGATTCCAGAAAGTGAAAGTGAACCATCATGTCTCTCATTCCACACTTCATCACCGTGCAGTTCCGTCTGGACTGCGGCTCATCGGAAGCCACTTCACCGTACAACAAGTCGATGAGCCGAAGCGATAAACACGTCTGAGTTCTGTAGGTGTTATTTAGAGAGCAGACAGACGTCTGGAGTGATATCTATCATGGAACCACCTGACCAGACACCACACCTCAATTCTATTGAACTGCTCTGAGATGAAGAAGAAAATCTCCATCTAGTGAAGAACATCTTTAGAGAGTTTTAGAAGAGACACAACAAAGAGTTTCAGCTGAATGTTTGGAGAAACGAGGTGTCCTGGTGCTGAGAGTGTAAAACTGTTCTGTATGATGAGGGTTTTTAGTGGAAATAAAGTGGAAGATCTGAACGTTTATATATTTGTTTGGTCAAAAGAAATCATGGAACGTTCATGTATCTTTCAAACGCCAAAAAAGACAGAACAGAAATAGTTATAAATGCTATATCACAGTTTTGGAATTTGTGTTAGCACTTGAGGGCATTAATAATAATTGTTTGTACAGAAAAAAAAATCACCATTACACATACATAAATAAAAATGTGAGATTGCCTGAATCATCTAATCATCAAGCTAAAACTCAGATGTCTGATAACAATGTTTGTCTGATTTCAAATATCGCTGTAAAAACTTTTTTTTATGATTTTTGACCCTTAGGTCAGGAGATGGGATATTATTGGGAATATAAAAAGTTATCTGGCAACCCAAGCTGTGATTATAATTAATCTACAATTTGTGAAGAAACGTTGCTGCAGAAGTTCATTTACTGTGTTTATTATTGAAAAAAGAGCAGTTCCATGTTTCTGCTCCTGTCAGTAGATGGCGGAAGCGTTCAGCGCTTCCTTCTATGAAGCTCCTAGAGGATGAGTGAAATGAGCTCAGGTTCCACCCCGTCCCTGTTCTCGTCCCTGCACCACGCTCCGCTCTCCGGATGTCCTGCATGTCTCCTCGCTGTAACTGAACGCTGGTGATGCAATGATCCACGTGTGTTTTTATCTCCAGATGTTTCATTCTGCATTTCTGCTCCAGTGCGATCTGCACTTGCCTCTGCCCTATGCTGCCAGGACTGTGGCTATTTTAAGGCTCTGAAGAAGGTCAGCGCTCTGCAGTGATGTACTTCATTTGGGCTTCGTGGAAGTAACTACATTTCTCCCTGCACGTCTGTGCAGGAACATGAGCAAAGGAAACTGGAATAACAAGAATGTGACCTGGTTGAATTTTCCACAGTGAGTAAATGGGATGTTTTAGATGCTTTTTTCTTCTCCGTGCATCTCCTACTCCAGCTGCTTCTTAGCTGAACTACCTCATGTGATTTTTTTGCTGTTTGTTCAGGAGGGATTTGTTCAAAATGACGTGGGTGAATGGTCCACATTTGATGAGTAAATTTAAAGCAGTGTAGGTCACTGCAGTGATGTCAGACAGCGCAGACGATGCCCTGGTTCTCCTGGAGATCCTCGAGGTTCTGGGCGCGTGCCGTGCACGTGTGTCCTACGCAGACGTGTGCGTGTATCTGAGTGGACGTTATGAGCTTCACCCGCTGTTGGAGCTGAGGAGTCTGCTGTACTCCACGGCGTGCCGAGACCCGTGTTTCCCGGCCACGCTTTTCCGTGAACGTCTTCATCCTCCCTGCAGCAACCGTCTGTCTGCGGCCGCTGACGTCGTCTCGCTCTTCAACCTGCTCACACACACACGTCTGCCGCCCTCACACACTAATTCCCTGACCTCCTGCTTGGGCTGCCCTCAGGAGCATGCACACTGCGATTGGCTGCATGCAGAAGGCGGAGTTATAGCTCCAGGATGTAAATATGAGGACTCCACTGAGGCGCTGATCAGTCTGAACACCGGGGGGTCGCACGTGAACACTCCAGCGCGATCGCTCACTCACACACATCAGCGACACATCATGCAGAGGGCACACTCTCTAGATGTTTCTTGCACTTCCTCTGGGAACCAAGACTCGGCCACCAAGGGGGATAAAGATGTGGATCTGGTTCAAAGCTGCATTCAGAAGAGGAGCATCTTCAAGGCGGAATTCCACAAACTGGTGCCGTTTATTCCCGCAGACGGCAGCAGTCCGATTCAGGAGGGATCCAGAGAGGACAGTGACGATGGACAGTTTCTTTCCTGTAACAACCCTTATTCTGAATCTGCTCATGATGCACATTCAGAAGATGTTCAAACGCAGTCTTCTGAAACAGATACACCGCCTGATGCACAGACTCCCTACCTCCAGAAACATAAAAGCTTAGATGACCTGCAGAGCTCCACCTACTTTGGGCCTACAGTCATAGAAAGGACCTACCACCAAAGTCCGGCCCTGACGGCCAAAAGCCACAGTCTGGACATCGACAGCAGCCTCATAGAACCGTCTGAGCACAACAATCCTGGACTGGACCGGCCAAAACCGCAAAGACCTAGATCAGAAAAATCTGCTTTAGACAAATCTGGACTTTCAAAAACCAGATTTACTAAACCTAGCTTTGAGGGCAGTAGCTTCGACATTCCCGGGTTTGACCCGTTTATCGTGCAGTCAGTTCGAGACACCCTAAAGCGTCTGAGTGGGATAAGTCTGGATGCTTGGTATGACTGGTCACCTGATGCTGAGGGCGTGGTTAGTGTGGCCACTCAGACGGACCTTGGTGACCGGCGTGCTCTGAGGAGCCTCCTGCTGAGTGAAAAGCTCTCGATCGATAACACAGACATTGCAGAGGATGATATTAGTGCAATTTTCCGCTTTTTAGATGACATTAGCATGTGTGGCTCAATGGCCGTCCTTCCTGGAGATTCAGGAGGACCTCAGGAAGGAGGTGGAGCTGGGTTGCCAGAGCGCCGGGAGCGTTTAGGAAAGCTCAGACGTCTGTTTCACTCTCTCGAGGGACCAGAAGAAGGAGTGCGATGGGGTGTGGGACGACTCCTGCAGAGGGTCACGGAGCTGGAGCAGCGTCTGGAGCCAATCTCTGAGCTAAGAGAGCAGCTGGCGCTCGTCCTCTCCACACTGAACCGGCTGGAGCAAAGAGGCCAACTGGTGCATTCAAACTCGGAACCTGTCCAGCAGCAGCCTCCACCACAGGCTCCATCAGAGAGAAGCTCCAGACCCAGTCTGAGTTCTGAAGCAGACGGAGCTGCCGCTAAACGCAGGGGTTTGTTCACGCGCAACTCCAGGAGCCATACAGAGAGCAGCAGCTCTGAGCAACATCGCGAATGGAGCGTCAGTTACAGCAAGGAGCAACACCTACATCCTTTACATGTATGCACACACACACACACACACACACACCCACACACACACACTAACACAAACATGCACTCAAAACACACACACAATCAGCCATGAACCCACAACACTTAATTCTTGAATTTCTGTGTCTTGATTTTGTTCACATATGCAGACCGAGCATCATGGAGCACTTTATAAGAAAGAGAACCATCCAGTTCAGGAGAGAAAGAGTTCCATCATCATTCCTGACATCCACAAGGCTCCTCCACGCTCCTCCATGCAGAAAGCCAACCTTCACCCAACTGATCGACCAAAGGTGTCCTGGAGTCAGTCAGAGCTCACACCCCTTGACCTGCAGGTAAATTCTCGCTCCTCAGACATCTGCTGATGTTTCTCTGAAGGTTGCTGATGTCCATTTTGAAAACAGAGTCAATTAAAAAAAATAGTTTGATTCAGAGGTTTCACAGGACAATATCTGAATTATTTATTTATTTATCTTTTTACTGATTTATCTCCTGAGAAATACCTGCAGGTGTCTTCTCTTTTTCTGTGATTGTTAATTTGTGTGTTTTGGGGGCGGGGCTAGGCGTTATCTTAGGTTCCTTTGAAGTCAGAAAGTCAATGAATGTTTTTCTATAACGAACATTCTGCATAATAATTAGTAGTTGATTATTAAAACGGATGATGGTCGTCATGGTAACGCAGGAATACATTCAGACAGGTTTGCTGATGCCTGATGAAATAAATCATTGAGAAAGTCAAAATGTAAATCTGAGACTCGATCAGATAAAATAAAAATCGGATTACTTGATCTAATTTACAGGATTTATAAATATTAATAAATATGCCAATTAAACCACACCCCCATGTGTGTCCAAGCTTAATATTATGATGAGCAATGATTGGAACTGTGGGCATTTCCTAATTTACATAATAATGCATATTTATTAAGCCAGACATTTTAATATAAAAAAATTGATGTAGACATGATCTTTAATGCACGTGTGTGTGTGTGTGTGTGTGTGTGTGTGTGTGTGTGTGTGTGTGTGTGTGTGTGTGTGTGTGTGCGATTGTATATGTGCACGTGTGTGTGTGTGTGTGTATGTGTGTGTATGTGTGTGTATATGTGCACATGTGTGTGTTTCAGGCCCCTGAGTCTCTGGACTTCTGGATGGATGAGGTTTACACTCCGGTGTCGGACACACTCCTGCGCCGCTCGCAGTCTCTGACACGCTGCAGCCGGACGCAGGGATACCGCATCACCGCCATCAGCGTCACTGCCACCGTCATCCTCATCCTCATCATCGTCATCCCAATATGCACTGCCTAAATCCCTCTCTCTCACACACACAC
>JBCEWE010000210.1:25000-37500 GCA_039877035.1 Silurus lanzhouensis | reverse complement strand
ACCGGGGCGCGAGGAGAGAACTATTATTTATTATTATCATTTATTAGCTGATAATAATATTAATATCATAAGAATGAGCTGCAGTCTACAACAAACACTCATCAATTATATTTATATTTATATTTATATTTATATTTATATTTATATTTATATTTATATTTCATTGCAGAAAAATAAAGTCATATTTGTGTGGTTCATGCATGTGCGCGCGCGTGTGTGTGTGTGTGTGTGTGTGTGTGTGTGTGTGTGTGTGTGTGTGTGTGTAAGAGAGTGCAACTTTTCCCTTCCTGTCAGTTTTAATATTTCAGAACTTTGCTTTCATAACATCAACATCTTCTCTACTTATGGTGTGTAGTTCCGTTATTGACAGTGAGGCACTTAACATCACTTACCACACACACACACACACGCACACACACACGCACGCACGCACACACGCACGCACGCACACACACACGCACACACACACACGCACGCACGCACGCACGCACGCACACACACACACACACACACACACGCACGCACGCAC
Source organism: Silurus lanzhouensis (assembly GCA_039877035.1). Classification (NCBI taxonomy): domain Eukaryota; kingdom Metazoa; phylum Chordata; class Actinopteri; order Siluriformes; family Siluridae; genus Silurus; species Silurus lanzhouensis. The sequence goes on along the minus strand of JBCEWE010000210.1, from coordinate 36,971 downwards.
ACACACAAGCACGCACACACACACACACACACACACACGCACACACACGCACACACACACGCGCGCGCGCGCACATGCATGAACCACACAAATATGACTATTTATTTTGCTGCAATGAAATATAAATATAAAAATATAAATATAAATATAAATATAATTGATGAGTGTTTGTTGTAGACTGCAGCTCATTCTTATGATATTAATATTATTATCAGCTAATAAATGATAATAATAAATAATAGTTCTCTCCTCGCGCCCCGGTTTTATCGCGGAATCGCGTTTCCCACATAAATAATTTGCTTATTTGTTTTTATGGAGTAAAACGCACGCACGCACACACACACACACACACACGCACACACACACACGCACACACACACACACGCACCGGCACTTTAGGTCTGTGTAAGTATCTTGGAGTTTTTTCATTCCTGTATAAACTAAAACACAAAAAAGTTTGTAGACTGAACACAATTTTTATTTATTCTTTGCTTATGTTGTTGTATTTAATAAACACTTTAGTTTACATTTAATTTTTATTTTACATTTCTGATATTTTCTTTTAAAAAAGTAAAGATGAAACTATTAGAAGTATAAAGTGTTTTTGAAGTCTGAAGATCTTAAAATCTGCCCATCGGAATCTTCCTGCATCACATTTACCCCCGTGTTCAACTCTGTCTGAAACTCTCATGATGGACATTAAATGTGTTGAGGATCAGGACGAGGTTCCTTCTCTCAAGCTTCCTTCCACATGCCTTCTCAGGGAGGTTTTCCTTCACCACAGTCACACTGGATCATCCATTAGTGATATATACATTCTTTTTTTATAAATATGATTTTTTTTGTTGTTGTTGTTTGTTTATTTGTTTGTCTTTTTAAATCCTGCACTCTGATTGGTCAGAAGTTGGTGATTAGTGCATGTTTTTATTAAAGCCTTATTGTATATCAGTAGGAGAATACTGAGGATGGAGACACCAGGAAGGAGGAAAAGAGGAAGACCAAGGAGGAGGTTTATGGATGTGGTGAGGGAAGACATGCAGGTAGTTGGTGTGAAAGAGGCAGATGTAGAGGACAGGGGGGTGTGGAGATGGATGATCCGCTGTGGCGCCCCCTAATAGGAGAAGCCGAAAAGAGAAGAAGAAGAAAAAGAAGAAAAAGAATAGAAGAAGTCTCCAGTGTTTAAACCAGACATGGGTAAACTACGGCCTGCAGGCCACACACGGCCCGTTGGGTTTATTAATCCGGCCCACCGAACGTGACCAAATTCTATTAAAATAGGTACGGGTAAACATTGTTCAATTTACCTTTCACCTGTAATGCCCATGTTTCCCCTAAAGATGTCGCACTTCAGCTCCATTGACGTTCTTCGGGTGCAATACAGTATTCTCTTCTTCTCTTAAGAGAGATTAATCTGATACTCTATAAAAACTGCGACAGTTTCTGACAAACACCTCGGATCTCTCCTGAGAACTGCCACAACAAAACTTACTCCAGACTTTGATGAACTGGCGAAATAAGGAGTTCAACAACACTTCCTACTGAAACTCAACTTGAGTTTTTCTGCTGGGTTTATTGATGCACTTGCAAAAAAACATCAACAAATTGTTGATCTTTTGGCACTTGATGAAACTGAATATGCCAAATCTCACACACACACACACACACACACACACACACACACACACACACACATATATATATATATGACCCGGCCCCTCTGTCAAATTTTAGAACCCATTGTGGCCCGTGAGTCAAAAAGTTTGCCCACCCCTGGTTTAAACCGACTCCGCCATTCCCGGACCTGCCCCCAAAGCGCCCTCTACCGGATCTGTTCTTCCTTACTTTAATGCTTGTTGCCATGGAGACGCATAAACACCCGTTTCCGATGCAGTGCTGAGAACAAATACACGTCACGGCGAGGATTATAGCGACACACACGTACACACACACGCGGAGTGTGGTTTTTTTTGCATTTCTATTGTGAAATAACGTGTTTGTGTTCGAGATCTGAAATGAATCACGTGGGAATTTACAGGCCGAGTGTCCGCGTGGGGAACTGGAGAGAGGAGATCACTCTGGAAAAGGTTCACTCACACACACACACACACACACACACACACACACACACACACACACACTCTACACCACAGTATACACGCATAAAATACACATTACACACACCGCACACACTCTAAAATTAACTTACTGTGTGTGTGTGTGTGTGCGTGTGTGTGTGTGTGCGTGCGTGCAGGAGGCTCTAATGGAGTTTCTGCAGCAGAAGGACAGAGGAGAGCTCACTGTCCAAAAAAACTCTGTTTTAAAACAAAACCTCCTCAAACCTGTAAGTATCATCTCATCTCACTTCATCCATCACATCTCATCTCACCTCATCCATCACATCTCATCTCACTTCATCCATCACATCTCATCTCACCTCATTCATCACATCTCATCTCACTTCATCCATCACATCTCATCTCACTTCATCCATCACATCTCATCTCACTTCATCCATCACATCTCATCTCACCTCATCCATCACATCTCATCTCACTTCATCCATCACATCTCATCTCACCTCATTCATCACATCTCATCTCACTTCATCCATCACATCTCATCTCACTTCATCCATCACATCTCATCTCACCTCATCCATCACATCTCAGATCTCACATAGAGACCATGACTTCTACTTACACTGTTTTATATCAGTGATGATGCAGGTGTAGGTGTGAGGTGTTACAGGACATTAGTGCAGGTGGAGGTGAAGAACATCCCAGAGAGCATTATAATGGTGTAAGACCTCACACAGTGGAATTACACCATGGTCACTTCCAGCATTGAGGAGCTCAAGCTGTTATTGATGTTTGCAGAGAAAAACTGACTGAATGGATCAAAAGAACTTTATTTTCATTACGCAGTTTAAATATACGACTCGTTACATCTACAGTTCTGCTGCTCTGAATCAAACTGCAATCATTTGAAAAAAATTGTGTCCAGTTCGTCAATTTATTGTTGTGCCTTGAGCCGTTTATTCAAAAATTAATATTCACCATAGAAGTTCCACCACGTGCAAAACTCCTCCATGGAGGTCAGTGAGGTCATTAGGAAATGTGTACAATCACCGTCTCACTCTGGATGAAACTGGAACTGGATGTAACTAATGTAACAGGTGTTTATAAACAGCACATTTACATTCAACTGATACATGCTACCAACACTCTGAACTCACACCTGAACCTTCATCCAATCACAATCCACTATTCACACCTGAACCTTCAGCCAATCACAATCCACTATTCACACCTGAACCTTCAGCCAATCACAATCCACTATTCACACCTGAACCTTCAGCCAATCACAATCCACTATTCACACCTGAACCTTCAGCCAATCACAATCCACTATTCACACCTGAACCTTCAGCCAATCACAATCCACTATTCACACCTGAACCTTCAGCCAATCACAATCCACCATTGATACCTGAACTTCCAGCCAATCACAAACTTCCTGTATCATGTCTTTAGTCTTCACATCCTGATGATGATGTAACTAGTATAATGAGACATTACATGTGTTTACAGTATGATTATGAGTTTGATGAGTAATAATAGTATCTGACACTGAAAGTACCGAATCAGTTCCGTTTCTCAGTTTCTCCAATTTCGGATTTAGCATTTCCTATGTGAGGAAACATTTTACCTCCCAGGATGTCTAAATGAGGAAGAAAAATATTTAATGGAAAAAAAGATGTGTGTGTATATATATATATATATGTGTGTGTGTGTGTGTGTGTGTGTGTGTGTGTGTGTGTGTGTGTGTGTGTATGTGTGTGTGTGTGTGTGTGTGTGTTTGGAAATGAAATGAAAACCTGAGAGACATGACAGAAAGGAAGTGAAAGCTGTTCAGAGGAAGTGAAAACAATAAGATATAGAGTTAAACATTAATAAGAGATTATTTATATCACACTCGTGCTGTTATTTATAAGGTGTTTATTCCAGGCCGTAGTGAATGTATTGGAGTGTGACCTGTACCTGTGCTCTAGGTGGCGCTGTCCCCCTCCCCGGACGGGTTGTTGCGTTTCGGAGACACGGTCATGCTGATAAACACAAGAAGAACAGAGAACCCCGAGTGTGTCCTCAGCATCGTCGCTGATCTCAGTGACATCACAACACATCTGGAAACCAACTCCAAGCCGTACCTGCGGGGGCCATGTCAGGTGGGCGGAGCCAGCAGCATCCAGCCATGTGTGAGGAACGCCTTCATCATCACCAGGTAATCATTTTCATGTGGGATTGAACTCCAGGTCTCATGTAGAAATCATTAGAAGGAGCATTTAAAATGATCTGTGGTGTTCTGGGAGAAAATCGGACTTTTTATCATATTTATTACCTGAAATAAAGCAATTTTTAGTGACGCAGTATTAATGTGGAGATTTAATTATGATTTTAAATGTATTTATTTTGAAGGCTGGATTCGTTTATTATTTTGTTCTGTACAATACAACAAATGAGTGTTACTTTTTAAGAGCTATATCACCTATTAAAATATTAGTAATATTAGTATTATAATGCTATTTTTTCATATTCATTGCTAATGAATAATAAGGCTATTTTAATAACTCAAAAATCGACTGATAGTGGATGTTACTGATACGATTCCAATATCTAGTTTGGATCGTGCTCACTGATAATCCATTAATCAACTGATAGTTTTTTAAATGTGTACTGGATAAAAAACCAAACAAACACACCATGTAAAATATTACAAAAATAAAAACACTGAATCATGAAAATGTGCTAAATGAAATAAATATAAATATACTCATTAATAAACATTACGATATAATTAATAAATGATCAATAATAAATCTAGCACTCTCTGTGCAGCGTGCAGTGTCACGTGTAAAGAAAACAGCACGTGGCATCAGTGATTCACCTCTAGAGGCGGCTTTTGTAATTACAGCAGACCAAAAGCCGGAAAAACTATGGGTATGGATTTTTGTTGATAGCTGACAGTTCCAGCGACCAGCATTGATTAAAAACTGAGGAACATTTTAAAAGCCAACCTTTATAATCAAATACAGATATGATATGAGTAAAACATATATGCACTGGCTGAGCTACGCTACTGGAATCTTTGATCACAATGTGTACTTACCTGCTTTTCTTTCCATATTGTAGTGTCCACTTTGTTAATTTGCAAATTTTTTATTTCAGTTTGGTAAAAAAAAAAAAATTTGTTGAACATTTTCTTAGATTTATAAATGAGGCTTATTGCGTGTCTCACACACACACACACACACACACACACACTTCTTTTTTTCTGTGGTTTGTGGTTTAGTGTCGACGAGACTGCAGATGGAGAAATTCTCCGATATGAGCAGAACTTCGCCCTCAGGACAACGCCAGGATTCGGGGGAGAGGTAAATGAGCAACCAGCAGCTTATCAGGATGTGATTCAAAGTTTCTTTAATGGAACAGTGATGTCACTGTAAAAAGGGGAATAACATCATTCTTTATTCTACAATTCCATCCTCTTGTTAAATCATGAACTCCTTCACGGCTCAGTGGAGCGTCGCCTCGTTTAGGCAACACACTCACGCAGCACAACACGCAGTCGCGTCTGATTGGTGATTCACCTCGTGGAGGTTTTTTCACTAAAATCCAGGTGTGTTCTGTGCAGCTTTACCTGGCAACTGACCACAAAAGCTTCCAGAAGTGTGCTAAGAAATCCCGCCTACAGGAAGTGAGCTTAGTGGAGCAGCTGGACTTCCTGTGTTGGTGGAGGCTGCTTTATATTAATCCACAGGAACGACTTGAACATGAAGGTTTCCCTGTGCAGGTAAACACAAAAACACATCTGTAAAACATCTGTAAACACAACCACATACCTGGAAAACACACATATACAACTGTAAATACCTGTAAACCCAACTACACACATAACTACACAACTGCAAACGCCTGTAAACACACATCTGTCCTTGTTAACACACCTGCAAACCTGTAAAATACTGGTAAACATGCCTCTACCTTCTAAACACTTATACACACCTGGAAACACCTTTCAAATACCTGTAAACACACCTGTTAACACTTTTAAAACACCTGTAAACAACTTTTAAATACCTATTAACACTCATACACACCTGGAAACACCTTTTAAATACCTGTACCCACACCTCCACTGTATGGGTAGTGTGTACTGCGGAATGTGTGTGCAGTGTTGTGTTTCATCTCTTTTATTCTTTCTTTTTGTTTTTATTTGTCTCACATTACATCTTGCTTTCTTTCTTTTTTGTCTTATTCTCTCTGTTTTTCTCTTTTTTTCTTCACTGTTTTTTCTTTCTGTCTTTTTCAGGGGATAGTTTTGATAAATGATAGTTTGAAGGTCAGACTGAAAATGACAGTGTGTGTGTGTGTGTGTGTGTGTGTGTGTGTGTGTGTGTGTGTGTGTGTGTGTGTGTGTGTGTGTGTGTGTGCAGGTGAACACTAAGCTGCTCGTGTCTCACTGTAAGACTAACCAGTGTCTCTCCGCCCTCTCCGATCACACGCTTTGGTAAGGACACGATTCGCGTGTTTACACTCGTTCACTGCTGTTCTGATGAATTGTGATTAGATCGGACTCTGATTCACTCTGATTATTCTCGTGTAGGACTGTATTCGGAAAAGAGTCTGAGATCACAGCTCACACCTTCCTGGATTCCCACAAGGCCGAGCGGGACTGTAATCACTGGATGCTCATGACGGCGGATCCTGGAGACGAAGAAACAAGGCGCTGAAACGTCACACCGAGTCCGACATCACCGACCAGAACCATTTAGAAACACACACACACACACACACACACACACAAGCAGAAAAGTGATCACAGGTACACACGTGGAACTCGTTTCTGCACCCTGGAATTCAATAATGATGAAATGAGCAGATCTTTATTCCTGTTTCAGCTGAAAGACCTCGCAGTGTGTTTCCTTCTCCAGTCTGAATTATTGCTAATTGTATTGTTCTGTTTGTGTGTTTATTAAAACTTAATTATAACATTAAGATTATTTACAAGCTTGAAATGAGTGAAAATATTAGTAAAAGGTTTAATAATGTTAGATGTGGTTTATTGGGATGTTATCAGCAGATCTGATCATTTTTTAAACATGAACCGCTACGTTACTGACTGATACTTACACATACTACACACACCAAACACACACACAGATTACAAGGGCTTTAATTCACTCACAGTGTGGAAAAGTTTACACTCAGATGCTCTTTATTCTGAAGCAGCTCAGTGTGTCACTGACACTTCTGACCTTCACTCCACATTTCTGATTCCCACCTGTTGTTGTTTCTTCTGTTCCGATCACCAGATTTTTACCTGGTTTTGGGATTTAGAACTCGATTATAGACAGAGATTTGTTAAATGTGTTTCATTTTACTGCCCAAAAACACTGCACCTGCACCCTAACCTCACTCCCACACCCCCCACATACACACCCACACCTGCACCTGCACACACACTTCTCTTGTACCTGTACCCACATCTGCACATATACCTGCACCTGCAGCTACACCGTCACCCCCAACTGCTCTGGAAACTACACCTGTACCCACACCTCCAACTTACAGCTTCACCTCTGACTGTTACAAAGCACTGAAACTGGAGATTCATTCCACACACATTGCATGGACATATCACACACCTGTGAATAAGCCGTTACTATGGAAATGATAACGTATCAGAACTAGTGCAGTTCTGAGAACCTGCCGGTCTTTCTGAGCACCTGGTGTTTTAAAGCTGCTGGGGGTTTTGTCTGTTGTTATGGAAACTGAAATTGAAAATTGATTTGTAGATTATATTGTAGATTTGTGTAAATATCACACGAGTTGTGGAACATTTATAAAGATTTATTCTTTTAAAGTGCAAAATCTGTAGGAAGGTGCACTGCCTCCTGCTGGTAAGTACACAGAATAACAGGTTTTATTATAAACACACACACACACACACACACACACACACACTAAATGAATTAAACAGCCATATAATGGATAGAGAATGAAGTGTGTAGAGTTGTATATTAGAGTCAGTCAGGTTTTATCTGCTCTTGTGTCCTTTTTTCTTCTTCTCCTCTTTTTTCTTTTGATTCTTGCTCTTTTTTGGTCGTCTCTTACCCACCTGAGGACACAAAGAGACATCATGTGCATTTCTGTGCAGTTGCACACCTAATATTTATTGTGTTATTTATTGTTTGGTTTTTTTTAATAAATACACACAATTAATTACGTGATAAACGAAACAAATTCAAATCACTCATTAGATTTTGTGCCTTTTATTTCCACTCAGAACATGTCTGAGATCTAAACACCAGCATTTTCTCTAAAATCTGCCCAAATCTTCAGATGTGTAATAATAAATCCAATCCCATCCTGAGAGTTTCATAATAAACTAAACCCTGACTTCAATTCTATCATCCTAAAAAGACTTAATTTACAGAAATCCTCCTGACACTGCACACACACATACACACACACACACACACACACACACACACACACACACACACACACACACAGAAATATGAAAAAACCAAAAACAGGATGAAGAGAAGAAGAGAAATTTTTAATCAGAAGAATAAAACACAATAGAGAAATAAATTATTAAATAAATTATTAAATAAATACTTAAATACAGAATGCTCAAAAATAACAAGAATAAATAGATAGATAAGTGTGTGTGTGTGTCTGTGTGTGTGTGTGTGTGTGTGTGTGTGTGTGTGTGTGTGTGTGTGTGTGTGTGTGTGTGTGTGTGTGTGTGTGTGTGTGTATATGTGTGCATGCGTGCATGTGTGTGGGTTTCATTGAGATACATTTTTCCACACAGTCCATTCACTCCACTGGGAGCGCAGCAGTGAGTCTCGGCAGCGAGCTCGCAGTTTGCTGGTTCCACTCGGAATCAAGATGTTTCCTCCTGAAGAGTCCATGTTCTAAAGAAAGGTGAAGAAATTTATTTGTTCATGTTTATAAACCAGTGGTGGACAAAGTGCACAATCCATGTACACATTTATTATAACTATAATGTTCCTATGATCATTTTTATCACAGGACTTTTAACTTAATCAACTCAGTTTATGCAAGAGAACAATATCTTTGAAGAATTTCAGTCAGGTTTTAGGCCCCATCATAGCACAGAAACTGCTCTAGTTAAAATAACTAATGACCTGTTTTTAGCTTCAGACCAAGGCTTCATTTCGCTGTTGGTTTTACTTGATCTTAGTGCTGCATTCGACACTATAGACCATGATCTCCTCCTAGATCGATTACAAAATTACATCGGCATTCAGGGACAGGCATTAAGCTGGTTTAAATCCTACCTGTCCGATCGTTACCATTTCGTAGATTTAAATGGAGAGCTATCCAGGCTAATGCAAGTAAATTATGGCGTGCCGCAAGGTTCAGTTCTAGGACCCCTGCTGTTCACAATATACATGCTTCCGTTAGGAAATATTATTAGAAGGCATGGAATTAGCTTCCATTGTTATGCTGATGATACTCAGCTATATATTTCATCTAAACCAGGCGATATAGCTCAATTAAGTCGGATAACTGAGTGTGTTAAGGAAATAAGAGATTGGATGACCCATAACTTTCTACTTTTAAATTCCGATAAGACTGAGATTTTGCTCATCGGACCAAAAACTAGTATACAGAAGCTCCAGCATCTCAACCTGCATTTAGACGGATGTTCTGTAACCACTAATTCAACGGTAAAAAACCTGGGAGTTATTTTAGACAGCGACTTGTCTTTCAAAAATCATATCAATCAAGTTACTAAAACAGCCTTCTTTCACCTTAGAAATATTTCTAAGCTAAGAAATATGTTGTCCATATCCGATGCAGAAAAGCTCGTCCATGCGTTCATGACCTCCAGAATAGACTACTGTAATGCGTTACTAGGTGGATGTCCTGCATCATTAATAAACAAGCTTCAGTTAGTCCAGAATGCAGCAGCCAGAGTTCTTACAAGGTCAAGAAAATATGATCACATAACCCCGATCTTATCGTCCCTACATTGGCTTCTTGTTAAGTTTCGAATAGACTACAAACTATTACTTCTCACTTATAAAGCACTAAATGGTTTATCTCCATGTATCTCTCCAGTCTTTTAACTCGCTACAATCCGCCACGCTCCCTGAGATCTCAAAACTCTGGGCTTCTAGTAGTTCCTAGAATAGCAAAGTCCACTAAAGGTGGTAGAGCTTTTTCACATTTAGCTCCTAAACTCTGGAATAGTCTTCCTGACGGTGTTCGGGGCTCAGACACACTCTCCCAGTTTAAGTGTAGATTAAAAACATATCTTTTTAGCAAAGCCTACACATAACACACATCACATCATAACCTTGTGCTCCAGAACATCTGATCACATCACATTATCAACTTGTGCTGTTAATATCATGAACAGCAGCTACGCTAATTCCTCTCCACTGCTTCTCTTTCTCTCCCCATCCCGAGACACCCTGAGGTTTGGCCAGCTCCAGTCACCTCTATACAAATAAACTTGACTTGACTTGACTTGACTTAAAAAGACTCGAATGTGACTCTCAGTTCAAGTCAAATAAGAGTGGATAAAAAGCGAGTCACCAATCAGAAACAAACGCACGCTCTTTTTTACACGTGTTCTGATTGGCGCTTGGTGCATCTACTGATCACCAACATCAGTTCAACATCAGTTCAGCATCAGTTCAACATCAAGCAGAACCTGTATGAACTGAACTGTATGTTTGATATGTTGGTTGAAGTTACAGTAAAAATCTCCCCAAACTCATTACTGTCACACACTGACCTTTATCGTCACCTTCACACACATTGACAATCTTCACAGTTTCCAAAATCCAAAATCTCTCTACAGTATAAAAGTGTGCGGTAATGATTTTATTCATCTTACACGACAACATCTCACCATCTATTATGCTTTACAGCAGCTATAAACGTTAATGTTCTTGCAGCTTGTAACGTGACTGAAAAACAAAAAAAGCTGGAGACTCCTTCCATACATCACATAAACACAAGAACATCTTACTTCAAGAAGATTTTATACGACCGACTATTAGACTGAGATTATTGTCAATGGAGTGTAGAGCTGAATAAGCCGTTGCTATGGAAACCATAATGAGCACATTAATATAAACCTGTAACACTGTCCTGGCCAATCAGCATGCAGTTTATCAACACCTCCTGGCCAATCAGCATGCAGCTCATAAACACCTCCAGACCAATCAGCATGCAGCTCATAAACACCACCTGACCAATCAGCATGCAGCTCATCAACATTCTGCATTGTGTAGTGTCTGTGGGAGTCACGTGATCAGAGAACACACGACTCAGACCAGAAGAGTTGAGAGAGTTGAGAGAACTACACAATTCTGTTTCCTGTAAATGATCTACAGAGATTTTGCGATGCTTTGTTTGTGTGCATCCAGTAGAAAACAAATCACTTGAGACGACTCGATCAAAATAAACAAAGTCTTTTCACTGATTATTTGATTGGATATTTATGAGGTTTGCTGAAGAAGACACTCACGCAGGGATGAGTGTAATTGACTTGTGTGATTTGGCCGTCGGTTCTCCTCACAAACTGGATTTCATGCTCTAGAGGATAATAACTCAGAGGCAGAATCCAGGTGACGGGAGGTTTCAGGTCCAACACGCGCCCATTCTCTTTCTTCAACACGAAGACACGAGGACATCCGGGTCTTACTGCAGACACATAGAGAGAGAGAGACACTGTATACTGTACACACACTGTACACACACACTGTACACACACTGTACACACACTATACACACACACTGTACACACACACTGTGCACACTGTACACACACACTGTGCAAACACACTGTACACACACACTGTACACACACTGTACACACACTGTACACACACACTGTACACACACACACACACACTGTG
>JBCEWE010000210.1:0-15000 GCA_039877035.1 Silurus lanzhouensis | reverse complement strand
CTCTATGAGATATTTACTACTTAAATGGTGTTTAAATTAAATATAAAATTTACGTGTGAACGGATTTTAATGTTTTTAAAGGTATTAAGAGTGAAATTCTACAGTGAATCTTCAGCTCTGCTACCTCCAGCTCCACCTCCTGTCTTTTACTCAATGCCACTGTCTCTAATCCATACAACATCTCAGGTCTCACCACAGTCCTATAAACTTTCCCTTTCACTCTCACAGATACTCTTCTATCACAAATCACTCCTGCTATCACTCTTCTCCACCCACTCCACCCTGCCTGCACTCTTTTCTTCACTTCTCTAAAAATAATAAATAAATAAATAAATAAAATCCAGAAATTACTCCACCATGTTGAGATGTTTGTTGGGAGTGACGACGATGGACAGGATTAGAAATGAGTTTATTAGAGGAACAGAGCATGTAGGAGGTTTTGGAGACAAGGTGAGGGAGGTGTGATTGAGATGGTTTGGACATGTGCAGAGGAGGGACATGGGGTATATCAGTAGGAGAACACTGAGGATGGAGACACCAGGAAGGAGGAAAAGAGGAAGACCAAGGAGGAGGTTTATGGATGTGGTGAGGGAAGACATGCAGGTAGTTGGTGTGAAAGAGGCAGATGTAGAGAACAGGGGGTATGGAGACGGATGATCCGCTGTGGCGCCCCCTAATGGAAAAAAGAAGGGAAAATGTCTTTTGGAAAAGGTTTTAAAGGTTTCATTAATGAGCTCTGAAAATCTGTATAAGGAACTGAACTTTATTTTACAATAAAATTGATTTTCTTCTGATTCCAAAATAAGTTTTACTGAACTATATTTATAAAACTGTGTTTATTTTAAATATTATAAAATAAATAAGATGCAACTTTAATATGAATATAAAGTTTGGTAAATTGTCTGATTTTTCTCTGCTATAATAAATAGTGAATTTTATTATATTCTCTCTCTCTCGTTTATTATTTCTCTATTCTTACGTTGTTCTTTGTAGTTTCTCTCGCGGTGTTCTTCGTGTAAATTGGTGTACAATTTTGTGTAGAAAAAAAGACGAAACATAAAGAAATAATAATATAACAGTAATTCACCGTATGTGTCTCTCCTGCGTTTTCAATAAAGTTTTTTTGTACAAACCGGAAGCGTTTTTGCAGTTCAAAATGGCGGCTCCCTTGTGGCTGTAGAAGCAACGTGATTTTACACACTTATTTATAAAATAAATAGATTTTAAAACATTAAATGTGCAGCAGGAACAAAGTTATTGGTAAGGAAATGTCTGTTCGGTTGTTAGTTTTATTTTTAGATTAAAATTAAAGGCGTAATTTTGCTCGCTGTTGTTCCGCGTGACTGACGCGCGTTAGTGGCGTATTTACACGTAGATGTGAATATAATAATAATAATAATAATGATGATCATAGAAATTATTATTATATATATCTACATTTATTTTTTCTTATTCGTGTTTGTTGTCTAATTTGAAATGGTACAGTGTGTGTGTGTGTGTGTGTGTGTGTGTGTGTGTGTGTGTGTGTTTATGCGCCCACGTGTTTTCATCATGTCCATATTTCGGGATAAAATAATTAACATTTCTCTTATTTGGAAACTTGAATCGTTTGATCGACACGCCGCTCTTCTGTATTTCTCCTGATTCTGTGATGGAGGCGATACTGAGGTTTTAATCTCAAAACAAGAGACTTGGCTGAAAGATCTGCTTCATGTGGGTGGGTTGAAAGTGGAAGATCTGCTATAGAGCTTCAATTGAACACCTTTGGGTTCCTCAGGCCTCCTCACCCCCTGACTTTACTAACATGCGTGTAGCTGAATGAATCTCCTCAAAATCCAGTGGAACATCTTCCCAGAAGAGTGGAGATTAATAGAACAGCTCATCAGACATAAATGTGGAATGGGGTGTTTGGAAAAGAAGCACTTATAGCAGTCTTCTAGTCAGGTGTCCACAGTTGTATTGTCTGTGTTGGTGTGCTTGTGTGTGTGCTTGTGTGTGTGCTTGTGTGTGTGCTTGTGTGTGTGCTTGTGTGTGTGCTTGTGATGAAGAAACCCATGGTGATGTGGATGTTCTGGTAAACACAGTACCGAGTTGTCTCTAATCCGGTCTGATCTTCTTCCTCCTGCAGGATTGTAACTCGGTGAGATCCTCAGCTGCACCATGGCCTTGTTTAAACCCACTAAAGTCCTGACGTACCCCAGACTGGGGAGCGCGTGACCGAGGAGACACTGTACTGGAAAAACTACAAGGTACCGATTTAGAATCATTTCATTACTGTTAAAGGTTCTGGTTCCGGTTTTTAAAACACTTCTCTCTCGCGTTCCTCTCTCTTTCTTCATTTCAGGCTCCGGTGCAGATAAAGGAATTCGGTGCCATCACAAAAATTGAGTTTCTCCTCAACCACCTCACAATTACGTAGTGACGGCGTCCACACGGGTACGGCTGAGTCTCTCAGGCTCTCACACGTCCTTTCACTTGGCAATGTGAAGCGTGTCGAACTTTCTGACCTGTCTGTGTGTGTGTGTGTGTGTGTCTGTGTGTGTGTGTGATCTCAGATCCAGATGTACGGCTCTCACTCTCAGGAGCCACTGCGCAGTTACAGTCGCTTTAAGGACACTGCGTATGTGGGAGTTTCCGTGGAGACGGGAAGCTTCTGGTGGCAGGAAGTGAAGAAGGACTCATTCGCCTGTTCGACATCGGGGGCAGAGTTGCGCTGCGTCAGTTTACTGGACACTCCAAGTATGTCTGTCTCTGTCTGTCTGTCCGTCCGTCCGTCTTTGTGTGTGTGGGTGGAGCCTATAGTAATAAAACTCTGATTGGTCCTTCAGGGCGGTGCACGTCACCTCCTTCCTGTCTGATGGATACCGTGTGCTATCGGGGTCTGATGATTTGTCGTCTCGTGTTTGGGACGTTGCGAGTGGATCAGAACTCTGTTCTTTCACCGAACACACTGATTACATTCGAGCTGCGACGGCCAGCAGACTGAACCCAGACGTCTTCATCACCGGTAACCAGATCAGAAACTGTGCTGTAAACACGAATATGAGATCAAACACCACTGATCAATAAATCAACATAAAATAACAATCATGCAATATGATCATTTTATAGAACATAACATGCAGAGAGAGAGAGAGCGAAAGAGAGAGAGTGAGCGAGCGAGCAAAGGAGAAAGTGAGGGGGAGAGAGAGAGTGAGCAAGTGAGAGAGAGAGAGCGAGCAAAGGAGAAAGTGAGGGGGAGAGAGAGAGTGAGCAAGTGAGAGAGAGAGAGCGAGCAAAGGAGAAAGTGAGCGAGAGAGAGAAAGTGAGGGGGGGAGAGAGCGAGCGAGCGAGCGAAAGAGAGAGTGAGCGAGCGAAAGAGCGAGCGAGCGAAAGAGAGAGTGAGCGAGCGAGCGAAAGAGAGAGTGAGCGAGCGAGCGAAAGAGAGAGTGAGCGAGCGAGCGAAAGAGAGAGTGAGCGAGCGAGCGAAAGAGAGAGTGAGCGAGCGAGGAAAGAGAGAGTGAGCGAGCGAGCGAAAGAGAGAGAGCGAGCGAAAGAGAGAGAGCGAGCGAGCGAGCGAAAGAGAGCGAGCGAGCGAAAGAGAGAGCGAGCGAGCGAGCGAAAGAGAGAGCGAGCGAGCGAGCGAAAGAGAGAGCGAGCGAGCGAAAGAGAGAGCGAGCGAGCGAGCGAAAGAGAGAGCGAGCGAGCGAAAGAGTGAGCGAGCGAGCGAAAGAGAGAGTGAGCGAGCGAAAGAGCGAAAGAGAGAGTGAGCGAGCGAAAGAGCGAAAGAGAGAGTGAGCGAGCGAAAGAGCGAAAGAGAGAGTGAGCGAGCGAAAGAGCGAAAGAGAGAGTGAGCGAGCGAAAGAGCGAAAGAGAGAGTGAGCGAGCGAGAGAGCTCCGTAATGAACAAAAAATTAATTAATGATTTAATTTTGTTTGTGTTTCACAGTGTGATTTATTTGTACAAGCTGTTTGTTTAGTCAGATCAGATTAGATCAGATGGGATTAGATCAGATGTGATCAGACGTGTGCTGGTGTGTGAAGGTGTGATTGGTCACTAACACTAATCTCTGCTCTGACAGGTTCTTATGACCACACAGTGAAGGTGTGTGATATGCGGTCAGGGGGCAGTGTGATGACACTTCCACACGGTCATCCTGTCGAGTGTGTGCTGCTTTATCCATCTGAGGCACTCGTGGTGTCCACAGGTATCTCCTCCCCCTACTCCTGTTCTTCATCCTAGTCATCATCATCATGAGTAGGCGTGTGCAATATTAACAAAAAAGTACATCTGGGGTTTTTTGTGGGGTTTTATTTTGTGAATTATGATAAATAGGGGATATTCTTATGAGTGTGTTATTGTGCAGAGATCTTCAGGATTACTGTGAACAGCTTTGATATCAATATTCTGTGTGGTGGTCAGTTCACAGCAGTCACACATTAAACTAAACCTTTAAAATGATTTCATCTTTAAAGCCATTTTTCCTTAAAGTTTACAATAAAATAATGACATTTTGTCTTTTACCAAGCAAATTAATTCAGTATCAACAAAATTCATCCTTGCTATTATTTATTTAAACATAAAACATTGAATATTTATTTTTGAGATTCTTTATTAAAATATGGGGAGACGTTTGAGAAATGTAAACGCCAGTAGGTGGCAGCAAATCACTGTTAATAAAAGAGTCATTGCGATTGAACCGAATCATGTAAACGAGTGATTCATTCAGAAACGAGTCACCGTTAGAGCCGCAAACCAGTGCTGTGGTTTTGTTTACAATCTGTTTTCTTGGCGAAATCGAGCAATGTGGTGTCTAAAATCTCTTAATATTAACTTCTTGTTTATTGAACTGTGGTATCAAATCATTATCACATTTGTAATTATGCTGATTTGGAGGAAAATGCGGCACTTTTCACACAATATTGAATAAATATATGAAATAATATAAATGTGCACATTTTCTGCACCATATCTTGAATTTGTAATTGTAAATGTTAATAAACAAACTGAATCATGCAGTGAAAGAACACACTCTCTAGTCTAACCTACTAGACTTCGTGTGACGTGTGTGTGCACTCTGTAGGTGTGTGTTTGGATTTTGTGATTTACAAAATAATAAATCTCAAATGGCACATTGTTAAAACAACAATTACGATATTATTGTAGAAGATATATTTATATTGTACCCCTAATAATGATGATGATGATGATAATAATAATAATGATAATAATAATAATAATGATTATTGTTCTTGTTGATTAGTGTTTAATGAAAAGGTGTGTATTTAACACTCATGTGGTCTTTATCTCTGTGTGTGTGTGTGTGTGTGTGTGTGTGTGTGTGTGTGTGTGTGTGTGTGTGTGTGTGTGTAACAGGAGGTCGGTATGTGAAGGTGTGGGATTTGTTAAAAGGAGGTCAGCAGCTTGTGTCTTGAAGAATCACCACAAAACCGTCACATGTGCGTGTCTGAGCTCTACCGACAACCGACTGCTCACAGGCTCGCTCGACAGGTGTGTGTGTGTGTGTGTGTGTGTGTGTGTGTGTGTGTGTGTGTGTGTGTGGTTTGGTATTCTTGTTGTTATAAGCTCAGTGTCAGTTCTCTGTGTGAAGTCCAGCACTAATACTGAAACCTTTGCTGTGGATGTGATTATTACAGACATGTGAAGGTTTATAACTCCTCCTACAAAGTGGTCCACAGTTTTGATTACGCAGCGTCCATCCTCAGCCTCGCCCTCGCCGTGAGTCACTGCATCCACGCTGTTCACAATCTGCCTGAGAACCTGCCATACTGACCGCCACACGCACTCATACACTCTTCCCTCTCTCTCTCTGTGTGTGTGTGTGTGTGTGTGTGTGTGTGTGTGTGTGTGTGCAGCCTGGCGATGAGATGGTTGCTGTTGGAATGGCAAACGGTGTGCTGAGTGTCAGACACAGGAAACACAGCGAGGACAAACAGGAAGTGGCCAGCAGGAAGAGGCGTGGTCCTGCATACCGAGTCTTCGTCAAGGGGAAAAACTACGTCCCCAAACAGGTGAGTTTACAGAAGTGTGTTACGTCTCCCACTGTCCCCCTCACCTCATCATCTCCTCAAAAACACTCCAGCATGATCACACACACTCACATAACACGCTTATATACATTGTATATTTATATTAGATTTATTTATATACAATGCTATTTTATACATGGCTAAATCTAATCTAATAGCAGTAGAACCTGAGTGTGGGCGGAGCTTCAGCTTCAGTCTCCTGTATGTGAACACGGGTGACGTTTTTCGTTTTTTCCTTTCAGGATGATTTCCTGGTGAGTAAAACGGTGAAACAACATCTGCAGAAACACGACCGACAGCTGAAGAGCTTCCAGGTGTCTAAAGCGCTGGACACGGCACTAGAGGTAAACACACACACACACACACACACACACACACACGATGGTGTATAATAATCCTGTGCTCACAGTCAGTTTGAAACCTCTGCTGTCCCTCTTTATTTATTATCACAAACAAATGAAAGGGATTTTTAGCCTAATTTATCTGTTTAAATGTTCCATATGGAGCAGAAGAGTTTCAGTGCTGCCAGAAATCACAGATATTAATCATGAGGGTGTCATTAATTTCCTGAAATTGAATATAAACATTCATGTGGTGCCAATAATTATAATGTTTCATATTCACACTTATTCACCTGTTTCATACACTGTGTTTGTTTGTATATTTAGAATATTTTGTATAAAGTGTGTGTGTGTGTGTGTTGTGTGTGTGTGTGTGTGTGGTGTGTGTGTAGGGGTGGAGACGGGTCAATAAGCCAGAAGTGACCGTAGCAGTGATGATCGAGCTGAACCGCAGAGGAACACTGAGGAACGCGCTGGCAGGACGAGATGAACGGAGTTTAACCACACTGCTCAACTTCCTGCTCAAGTATGTGCAGGAACAAACACACACACACACACACACACACACACACACACACACGCTTTAATGATTCACTTGTTCCCACAGGAACGTAACAGATTCTCGGTCTCCAACGTGCTGCTCATGGTGGCAGACCTGATCGTCGGTGAGTTTCTTACTAATAAGAAGAATATAAAGTGTTTGAAATGATCGTGTATAATTATAATAAAGTTTATATAAAAACAGCAAAACTGTTGTAAAGAAAGTGATCTCTCCGGGTGTCCTGCACAAATGTGTTTACAGGTGTTCTTGTGTAATTAGCTCCGCCCCCTGAAACAGCTCTTTAACTCCGCCCCTTCCCCTAAAATACATTTGATGAGATGTGGGTGTATTTTACCTTAAATCCAGCAGGGGGCTATAAAATGGCGAATAGTGGTTGAGAGGCTTGTGTGTGTGTGTGTGTGTGTGTGTGTGTAGATCTGTATCAGCAGGTCGTCCCTCAGTCTCCTGTAGTTGAACGTCTGCTGCAGCGTCTGATGGAGCTCCTGGGACGTGAAGCAGAACTTCAGCAGGAGATGCTGCAGGTTTTGGGAATCCTCGACACGCTCTTTGCCTCTCTGACGCCGAGGAAGGAGGCCACGGCCCCTCCGGGCCCTCTTGCCATCCAGAAGTCCCACATGCAGCACATCTGAAGTGCATTTGTTTCAAATCCACACCACAAGAGCTCAGCGCTTCAACACCAGGCGACTACACAGACTTTCATTCAGATGATTATGGGTGCAGATCTCAACATCTGCATCATGCTGATACACTCACAGCTGTTGTTTTATATGTCTGTAAAGTAAAAAAAAATACCTGTGATAAATTGTCTTCTTTATTGATTTGTTGTTTTTCCACCTGTTTTATTTCAAAAAGAAAATATACCAGAAGTTTGGATTCACCTTCTTCTGCAAGGTCTTTGTTTATTTTATTTTATTTTTTCAAAATTGTACATTAATATGAAAGATCCAAACTATGAAAGAATGTGTCTGGACTTCTGTAGTAAACAAAAACATGTTGAAGAACCCAGAATGTTGTATATTTTTACAGCTTTGCAAACTCGTGGCTTTCTCATCAGCCTCATCAGGGGGGTATTCCAGAAAGCTTGGTTAACTTGCCATTTGATAATCCTAACCTCTGGGTTGATTCACCCCAAACAGGCATACCATGAGTATGTCGGTTCCAAAACACCTGAGAAGAGTTAGTTAATCAACCTCCAACTGGTTACCCAGAGGTAATGCGCGTGCACGGTGCATGTATAAAGACATTTTCAATGGATCGCCGATTTCACGAGTCACCATGGAAACTCAAAGCGCGAAAAAGAGCGGCGGAGTTCAGACAAGTGGAGTTCACAGAGCGGAGTTCACAGAGGCGGAGTTTACAGAGGCGGAGTTCAGACAAGTGGAGTTCACAGAGCGGAGTTCAGACAAGTGGAGTTCACAGAGCGGAGTTCACAGAGGCGGAGTTTACAGAGGCGGAGTTCAGACAAGTGGAGTTCACAGAGGCGGAGTTCAGACAAGTGGAGTTCACAGAGGCGGAGTTCACAGAGGCGGAGTTCAGACAAGTGGAGTTCACAGAGGCGGAGTTTACAGAGGCGGATTCAGACAAGTGGAGTTCACAGAGCGGAGTTTACAGAGGCGGAGTTAGAATGGAGTTTAGATAGGCGGAGTTTAGATAGGCGGAGTTCAGAGAGCGGAGTTCACAGAGCGGAGTTTACAGAGGCGGAGTTCACAGAGGCGGAGTTTACAGAGGCGGAGTTCAGACAAGCGGAGTTCACAGAGGTGGAGTTTACAGAGGCGGAGTTCAGACAAGCGGAGTTCACAGAGGCGGAGTTTACAGAGGCGGAGTTCAGACAAGCGGAGTTTACAGAGGCGGAGTTCAGACAAGCGGAGTTCACAGAGGCGGAGTTTACAGAGGCGGAGTTCAGACAAGCGGAGTTCACAGAGGCGGAGTTTACAGAGGCGGAGTTCAGACAAGCGGAGTTTACAGAGGCGGAGTTCAGACAAGCGGAGTTCACAGAGGCGGAGTTTACAGAGGCGGAGTTCAGACAAGCGGAGTTCAGACAAGCGGAGTTCACAGAGGCGGAGTTTACAGAGGCGGAGTTCAGACAAGCGGAGTTCACAGAGGCGGAGTTCACAGAGGCGGAGTTGGAGGTTTTAATGCACGCTTATGAGGAGTTTAAGCCAATAATATTAAAAAGAAGCAATACAGCTGCATCGCTAAAGAAAGAGAGTTGCTTGGCAAAAAATACCGGACAGAGTAAATGCGTGAGTGTATTAAATTACAAATTTCTTATTGGCTCCCTTTTATTATAATGCAAAATAATGAAGTATGACTTCTACATCCTTTTGAATGTTATATCACTATGAAAGCATTTACTTTTCCTGCCATTTATTTCTTCAGTTTAAAATAATAATGTATATTTCTTATTTAATAAGGTGTAATCCTTCTGGAGCCACAAGAACTTTAAGCCAAGTCAAAATGAAACAAAACATTCTGCAGAAAGGTCATATTTGATTACACAATGACTGAACTATTATTATAACAGGATTTAGTATATTCATTCTGTCATGTAGCTGATAGAAAGAAGACTGAAGCCTGTCTGACTGGCGGAGGACCACCACCACCTCCCTCACCCATCTGAGGAGCTGGCTCTGTCCCTTAATAAAGGGCCACCAGTGGTTGCTGGCATTCCAGGGGGCAGTTCATCACACACACCATGCACCACAAGTGATGGGGAAAAAATGGTGAAATGTAAGTTTACCTCTATGATTTGTTTTCATTTTTTTTGTCCTAATAAATGACTATCTCTGTCACTTAAAGGCTTTTTGAACAGATTAATTTTAATGTAGGTTTATTTTATTTAACTGCATATGATGTATAGGCCACTGTGATCTTACTCTGACATCTTTTTTTTTTATGGATTATTTTCTTGATAATATGAGAATATAATGGGTTGTGTGTTCTTATAGATACTGATGGACGTATTGTATTATTGGACCCTCCAGAAAGAACAGTCTGTCACAGCTGTAAGTGATTTGTTGTCAGGTACTTTAGTTGCTTTTAGGTATTTTTATTGCCAGATAATGAGATAATGTATACTTGAATATTTCTCCTGTAGGATGAAGATGATGATGATGATGAAGAGACCACATCTGCTGTGACAGAAGTGGACAATGCTGGTAGATCCACTGAGCAATGATGCATACCATTATAATGTATGGCCCCTTTTTGCATTAGAGTAACAAACTGTCATTGTCCTTTCACAGTACATACCCAGGGATTTGCCCACAGATGCGGGTCTTCAACCTCAGCACACAATCTAAGCAGGGTAAGAATTTGTGTCCAGGTGTCCATATTTGAATTTTATTGTCTGACCAAACAATCTCATTCATTACATTTTTTCCACCTTCCTAGTTGCCAGCAAAGAAGCTGTATAAGGTCAATCTTTAAAAACAAATAAGAAAAAGTGACATGGAGAGGGACCTTCTACAGCTTCAAATGGAAGAGAAAAGACTCCTCATTAAAAAAGCAGCACTGGAAATTGAATTACTGGAGCATCGCCTTAAGGTGAGAACTTGTCTGAATATTAATCTGTTGCATGTTAAAAGTGTTGTGTGTGTGCGTGTGTATGTGTGTGTGTGTAAAGCAATATAAAAAAAACATTTTATTGAATTTTACTTTTATTGTTTTTCAGGAAATAAAGAAATACACTGCCTGGCAGACCAGTGCAAAAAAATTTATAAAAGTAATTTCTGACAGATTCTGTCTCTTAAAAGTCTTCCGTCTCTGTTGGCCTCTAAAATCTGTAGGTGTTCCTCTGGGCCATCTTCCTCAATACAAGGAGGGGGGCTCTCTCCTCTTATAGTGGCAATATTGTGAAGCACAACACAAGCCACTATAATGTCGCATGCCCTCTCTGGACTAACCCGGAGCCCACGCAGATGCTGAAACCGAGATTTGAGGATCCCTATAGTCATCTCCACCTTGGCCCGTGTTCGGCTGTGAGCCAGGTTAAACCGTGTCTGTGGTCCAGGCTCAGGTTCAGGGTAGGGTGTCATTAAATAGGGCAGACAAGGGTATCCTCTGTCCCCCAGAAAGTAACCATTGTACTGTCCTGTAATGATTGAAGTGTACAACACAAATATAGTAAAAAGAAAAGAAACAATTGTATAAAGTAAAACATACCCTGCTGAAATGTCTGGCATAATGATGACTCGTGGTAAATTCTGGCATCATGCACAGATCCTGGCCATTTTGCCTCGACATTGGTGATGATTCGGGTTGCCTCACATATTACCCAGTTAGTGGAAAAAGTAATGACTTTAATGATTTTAAGAAGGGAAAAAATGAAGTTGTTACCTGCACATTGATGCTATGAATAGATTTCCTATTAACACAGTCTCCCTCATTTATTGGTGGAGCTTTAATAGGAATGTGAGTGCCATCAATGCACCCAATTACATTTGGAAACCCTGAAACAGAAAGTTATGGAAGTATGAAGTGAGTGTGCACATAATGAATACACGTATAGATATAAATAATGACTAAATATTAAATATGCGTCATAGATTTTACTACAAAGGACAAACTGCCACTCTGTGGAATTCATCTTTATAACAAGCAGAGGTTTATGGCCAGGGAACTGTACAAACGTGGGTAAGAACTGTTTAAGTGCCAGACATACTGTACGAACGGCTCTACACACAGTTGCCTTTCCCACATGCTCTGAATCGCCCACACTGTACAAAAAATGGCCAGACGCAAAAAACCTAAGTGCTAAGCACAGAACCGCGCGGTTTGTCACATTTGCGATATGCGGTTTTAAAAGACGTGTTAAATAAACTAACAAATCTTTTGAAAAACAATAACGCTCTTTTAAATATTCATTAGGGTATGCAAACACATCAATACGGGGTCTTATAACCCTCTCCCGACGAAAAAAACCTCGTATAATTTGTGCTTCTACGTCCACAGGATCCTCATCAAAAGGGCACGCCATGCTCACCAACCTTCTGAAACAAAGTTACACTGAAACATAACCTGCTCCCGAGCAGCTTATCTTCAGAGAGTCAGTTGCTATGGTTACATACATACCCAGAAAGTTACCTCCGTTTTTGGAACCGAAAGTTGAGGTTATCCACAAACTTACCCTTAAACATACCAGGTATGTCACATAACCTGCTTTCTGGAATACCCCCCTGGATGTCAACTGGAATGTTTTGTTTTGTTTTGTTTTCTCAACAATCTTGAGTTCGCAATGTTGAGTGCTTGTTGGCTGCTTTTCCTTCACTCCAACTCCGAGGTTTCCAACTCCAAACCATCTCAACTGGATTTAAATGGGATGATTGTGGAGACCAGGACGTCTGATGCAGCACTCCATCACTCTCCTTTGGGTCTGAAGCTGAAAATATTTTTATAAATAGTTTTTTTTTAATTTTAGAATACTTCATAGATCTTACAGGGAAATGATCTCCACATATCCCAGTGATGATGATACATTATTTAATACACTGTACAGTGAAATCATAAAATCAAACAGCTGTTTAATTTAAGATTATTCAGAAAACGTTCCTCTGAACAGATGTTTTGATGGATGATTAAGAAGTGGCAGACAGTCACCATCTCGTATTAATTGTGGAAGAGAATTCTAGAGATGAGGAGCAGCCAGCTAAATGCCCCAAACCCCACAGTGACTGTTGGACAGCTGAGGAGGATCTGAGTGCACTTTGAGGTGTAGGTGTAAAGCAAGTCAGAGATGGATGAGGGTGCAAGATTATGAAGAGCTTTGAAAGTGAGAAGCAGAATCTTGTACTCTAGTTGAAAGTTGACAGGTGTAGATGATAAAGACCAGGGGAGATCTGCTCGATGGAGGAGGTTCTAGTAATTATACGGGCAGCTGAGTTCTGGAGGAATTGAAGTTTATGAAGGAGTTTGTGAGGAAACCCAAACAGAAGAGATCAACAATAATTAATGCACGAGGTAACGAGAGCATGTACAAGAACAGCTGGAACTGGATGTGAGGAACAGAACAGGAAGTACGCAGACAGGAATATTGTTCACATGTTCGGAAGTTGGTATTGGAGTGTAGGATCAGCCATGTTACAGTTCCCCTGGAGCACAGAGGTTCAAGGGTCTTGCTCAAGGCCCCCAACAGTGATACTGGGGTTTAACCATTGAGCTCTGACTTCCCTATAAACAGAAACAAGAAGAAATTTTAATTAGGAAATTTAAAGATAATAATACTAAATTTACTTCAATTAAATGCCAATATATTAGTTATAATCAAAATAAAATAAAATTAGCATTAACCCTAAAAAAGTCATAAAATAAAAATGTATTTTAGTTTTTATAAGATTTTTGATTATGAAGTTTTCTGAATTATGGCGAAAAAACAAAAACACTGATTTAAAATTCAAAATAACAGAAATAATGATGATATAATGTATAATAACGGGTGATTTTTCTGTTTTTTTTTCTTTCACTTTATTAAATAACAGACTCATAATTTCCTGTAAATTAATTTTATTGGCAGAAGTTTAGAGAGTTTTAATTTAATTGTAACTTTAAATGTTAAACTAATTAAACTATAATCCTGGGGTGTGGGTGCAGATGCACGAGCCGAGCAGCTCCACGCGGTCCGCTTGAGTACGTGGCAATTTTGAACCAATCCCAGCGCGCGCTTTCCCTGAAGTGGACCAATGGTGATGTGGCATATGGCGCAGGCCTGGAGGCGGGGCCTCGCTGTTCCAAGCACCTGATTGGTCAATGCTCCAGTTCGGCGCAGGAAATGTGTCCAAAGGAGAATAGTTTACATCCGGGACGTGTTTGTTCCTCCGCCGGCTTGTGAAGAGAAACCCGTGAGGAACCGCAGGTGAGGCTTTAATGTGTAATCATTAGTTTTTGGTGACACTATTAGATGTTTTCCTGCTGAATTCTGGTGCAGCGGTTTGTACAGAGTGGGAGGTGATGATGATGATGATGATGATGGTGGTGAAGATGTTGATGATGTTCGTCTCTTTCCGAGATGCAGATAGAAGCCAAATATTTAACTTTTATTATAAATGGAGATTTTATAGAAACGCACTACAGATTTTATGCAGAATTTCGCTTCCTGAAAAAGCGTGAGACTGAAATGAGTGGAATGGAAGATGAAGTTCACTGCATGTGGAGTAGAAACATGTCTTTTAGGACAGAAAAGTTCACCTGCAGAAAATAATGTTTTTCCCCATTAATGATTGACCAAAGCAGCTTTGGTCAATCATTGTAGAAGATCATGTAGAAGATCTTCAGTGTATTAATTGTTTGTGTAAAAGTAAAGTGTTTACATTGATGATCTTCTGGTTATGTTCCTGCTGCCTGAGACAGGAGGTGAAGAGACACTAGATCAGGATGGATCTCAGACTGTTGCTGCTGTGCGTTGCGCTTTGTGTGGCTCACATCTCCACCAAACCCATGGAGAAGAAGGACCGAGTCCATCACGATACTCCTCTGAGTGAAAAGGAGCACGACGACGAGGAGAACTTCGACTACGACCATGAAGCCTTTCTCGGACAGGAGGAGGCAAAAACTTTTGATCAGCTGACACCAGAAGAGAGCAAAGAGAGACTTGGGTATAAAAACACACACAAGCACGTCACCACCACACCGCTCCGTCACCCCCCACCTCGTCCATCACCACCACCACGTTCCTCACCACCACACCCTGTCATCACCACACCGCTCCGTCACCACCCCATCCCATCCATCATCACCCCGCCTCGTCCCGTCACCACCACCACGTTCCTCAACACCACACCCCGTCACCACCACACCACTCCATCACCACCCCATCCCATCCATCATCACCCCGCCCTCGTCCGTCACCACCACCACGTTCCTCAACACCACACCCGTCACCACCACACGTCCTCACCACCACACCACTCCATCACCACCCACCATCCATCAACGCCCACGTCCTCACCACCACACCCGTCCTGTCACCACCACACCCTCCGTCACCACCACACCCGTCCGTCACCACCACACCCGTACCCCACACCCTGTCACCACCACACACGTTCACCACCATCCACCACGTTCCTCACC